>CAJUYG010004737.1:540-15807 GCA_910591675.1 Galerucella calmariensis | reverse complement strand
TTTCACAACTGTGGTTTTAAATAAAAAGGAATTATATTTGTTTGATTAAAGCTAATAAATCTTGTATTGAAAATTGTAGTATATACTCTCACTTAGTCTTAAATTGTTGCTAGGATATTTTTGTCATGTTTATTTAGTTGTCATGTTCAATTTTGTTCATTAAAACCTATCTTGAGGTTTCCTCATTTCATTCCAATTTAATGAACAAAATTGAACATGACAACTGAATAAACATGACAAAAATATCCTAGCAACAACTTAAGACTAAGTGGAAGTATATACTGCATTCTTCCCGCCAGAGTTAATGAATGTAATCCTCCAGGAATGCAGGAGGTCTTCTTGCTCTAGTAGGTCTACTGTTATCGTTATTCTGCACGGAAGGTATAGGATTAGGAGGTGTTACAGCATCGTCAACACCAGTCCTTGGATCTCGAATAACAGAGGACCTTTTAGTAGCTACGAGCAGAACTACTCCATACAATCCCCGTGGAAATGGCCAGTGCGAACGCTACAATGGTATTATATGGAAAACGATTAGATTGGCTCTTCAGTCTCGTAATCTTCAGATCAATCAATGGTAACAAGTACTGCCTGAAGCTCTTCACTCTATCCGATCATTACTATGTACAACCACTAACTCTACACCTCACGAAATAATGTTCACCCATCCAAGACGCTCAATGAACGGAACCTCTCTTCCGACCTGGCTGAGTACTGGTCCCGTTTTAATAAGAAATTTTAATCAGACAGGCAAGAATGATCCCTTAGTTGAGAAAGTAGAGCTTGTTCATGTGAATCCTCAATATGCTCAAGTACGTTCATCTGATGGAAGAGAAACCACCGTATCTTCGAGACATCTAGCCCCTCTTCAAGAGTATGACACTGTACAAGTTTCAGGAGAAGATTCTCCTCCGGCCGCTCAAGATCAACAAAAATTTGCTGAGAATGAACCACTCCCAAAAAGTTCCACTGTTATTCAAGATCCACGGACTAGTGTTGACGATGCTGTACCTAACACCTCCTAATCCTATACCTTCCGTGCAGAATTACGATAACAGTAGACCTACTAGAGCAAGAAGTCCTCCTGCATTCCTGGAGGACTACATTCAGTAACTCAGGAGGAAAGAATATAGTATATACTTTCACTTAGTCTTAAATTGTTGCTAGGATATTTTTGTCATGTTTATAAAGTTGTCATGTTCAATTTTGTTCATTAAAACCTATCTTGAGGTTTCCCAATTTTATTTCAAAAATTATCAAACGTCAGATTGACAATAAATTTTTTTATATCTACAATGTAAAAAATTATCCCATCGAATACTCCTTGGGCCTTGATAAATACTTAAAATTTTGTCATAGAGAAGGCTTCAAGCGTGCTGCAACACGCTTTCAGCATTCCCTATAATAACATTATCTCGGTATTATCAAGACCCTAGGGGTATTACTCCCGATAAAACGATTAGGTATTGCATCTAACGATTCAATCAATTTACTGATGGTACTTTTCACAACTGTAGTTTTAAATATCATCTCGATATTATCAAGCCCTACTGACAATACTTGAATAGAATTGGATGAAGTATAGTTAGTAGTCACCCCACATTTCATTTAGACGTACTTTTGAAGTGAAAAACATTTTTTGCATATACGAACCTACGTTCTCAACCCTATTTAGAATCAGAAGTGGTGAAAGTTATGTCATTTTCGTTTATTGCAGAATTCTTTCCCAATTGTGACCCAATACTATTCCTCTGCTTTAGTACTACTTTGATGAAATTTCGTTTTTCAGGGTCTTGCCCTGGGCTTGACCCTGTATGAAATCACCCTACTGTATTTCTGGCGCGCCACGTCTCAATTCTCCTCTCTTTCTTCCCCACTCCGCGTGTCAGGTGGCGGTGCTGCGGCTCCGTGTCACATTGTTGATGCACGAACGCTCGATTCCGTTCCTCAGTACCCTCCTATATTTCAAAGCGATTGCATGGTTCTCAAGCTCCGAAAATAGACGCTACCAAGCTCAAATCCAGGGTTATTATTATTCTATTGATAAAATTTTCAGTTGGAATTGCACGGGCTTTCAATCAAAACGCTACTAGTCTACCTGAAAAAGTCTTCAGGGAATATGAAGTCCGGATGTTAAAATTCCCTTTTTGCGTAGGATTAATAATATCGCCACAGTCACTATCATGCAGAATTAAAGGAACTAAGATTCAACACGAGTTGGAAGTAGCAGCCTTAGAACCTATTAAACTTTCATAAGTCTCCAGGGAGACAGCGGTTTCCCAGTTGTCACAAAATAACAGTGACAAAGACACCTCAGAGAAAGAAAATCTTCCCACACCCAAGAAGTAAACTAGGATGGATAGACTTGAACGTCAACAAGACGAAATGCGTAATATGAAGACAAATTTTATTAATTCGATTAAAGGAGATAAACATATGATAATGGAAGAGGCTTGCTCTGAGGACGAAGAAATGGACGAAGACAAGGAAAACTGGTCGGACACAGGCTCAATAGACGATTCGGGAACCTGGATACCGCCATCCTTGGAAACCACAAGCGCTCATGAACCAAAAGATTTCGATTTCGACCCAAAAATTATAAAACAAGATCCCATAATCCCGCTCCCAGTGAAAAAATGGAGAAATTCGGAATTGAGCGTCAAAAGCTCGGCACGAAATCGTTCAATAGAATCAGATATCTGGAAATTCAAAAGAAGTTCAGAGCTTTTCCAGTATTTAGTGATTTTAAAATCAACCGAAAATTGAATATTAAAAGTTATCCTATGGATGAGCTTGCTAAGTCAGAGTGCTTTACAGCTTGCATGTCACATGGCCTTCTACAACGGGAAGATTTTTCAGAAGGCTTAAAGAAGCTTGTAGAGCTAAACCCTGACTGTGAACGAAATGTACAATCACTACTCTGGAACGAAAACGCAAACTTCAAATCGTTATGAGACGACTTATTACAACTAACGTGCGGACTTCGAGCCGATATAATAAAACAAAGGCGTATAATGGTGGAGCCAAATAATGGATATGTCACCTCCTTCCTTAAAAATATTCCTCCATCTACCACTCACCTTTTAAAAAAAAATGAGTTCTCTGAGTTTTACAGACAACACTCTAAGGCCTTTCGTACACCTTTCAAGAAAACGATTAAATCAAACCACAAACACCTTCAATCCAAGTTTTTTAAGTCGGACACCAACTTTCCTCGATCTTCACCCTTCATATAGAATACAAGTAGATCAGGCACCCATAACAACAAGAAATCAACAACTACAAAGCGTTATAGTTACTCTACCAGTTACTCAAAGGGAAAATCAATATTGTCCAATAAAAAACAATGACCATTTCGAAGGGGGATGCCTGATGGGATTTGGAGAAAGGTGGAAGGTTATGGGAACACCGAAGGGAATATTCAAAATTATTCGGAGTTATTCAATTCCATTTATAGCAAAGCCCCCTCTAGTTCCATTTATCAGACAGAACCCACAGCGCTTCCAAACCCTGGGTATGGACACAGCAATCCAGCAGATGTTATCCCAACTAATCTTGGAGCCTTCAAATGCGGATACAGGATTTCTCTCAAAAATGTTCCCCAGACTAGAAACAGATGGAACTCGAAGACCAATATTCAATTTGAAACGGTTGAACACGTACCTGAGTCCCAATAAATTTCACCTTATGCACCATTCCAAAGTTGCAAACTTTCTTCAAAACCAGGACTTTCTCATTGAATTAGACATAAAGTAAGCTTACTGCCACATACCAATAAAACCATTGTACAGAAGGTTTTTCTCAATTATCTACGGAAACCAAATACTTCAAATGACATGCTTGCCATTCGGCCTATCAAGCGCCCCCTTAGCTTTTGCCAAGATATCGAACTGGATAGCCAGTCTATCAGGAGATCGCGGCATGAGAGTAATTGTGTATCTGAACGATTTCCTGCTGGCAAATCAGGACATAAATACTTTAAACTCTCATTACACTCAAGCACTAACCCTCCTAGAGTTCTTAGGATTGGAAAAAAATACCGAAAAATCTCTGGCGACCCCAAGGAAAACCGTAGTCTATTTAGGAATTACCTGGAACACCGAAAGAAACACGATATACCTGCGAAAGTCGAAAGTAATATCAATCGCGAAAGACCTCAAATTTTGGGTCTTTTGAAGTTCCGTTGAAGCTGATACAAAAAGCCAGTCTAGTTCTTCCACAATCGTTACCCGCAAGGAACTATCCAGTTCCGCCTCAAGTAATACAAGAACTTCGATGGTGGCTAAGATACCCGAGTTCAAAAGAACCTCTGTTTCTCAAGGATCCCCAAACATTTATCACGACAGACGCATCAGACACTGGGTGGGGAACCCACTCAGGCAATATATCAATAAGTAAATTATGGCAGCCAAACCAAAAGAAGTGGCATATGAACCAAAAAGAGTTTCATGCAGTACTGGAAACATCAGTTAAAAGGCCAGACAATCCTAATTCAATCGGACAATCGGACAGTTGTGGCATACATGAAAAACCAGGGAGGCACAAAATCGAAAATCCTGCTGAACATGACCAAAAAACTGCTTACTTTAACGAACAGCTCAGAGATATCGGTATTAGCACAATATATTCCAGGGAAATGCAACGACCTAGCCGACAGTCTCTTCAGGAAGAGACAAATGGCGGATTGGCACCTATCACAGGATATAACCCGACAGACTTTTCAGAGGTGGGGAACCCCAAGCATAGATCTGTTTGCGACGAACGCCTCAAAGGTGGTCACAATATATGCATCGAAGGATGTCAACGACCTGGATGCACACTACAGATGCGTTCATCAGGACATGGGACTACAGCTTAGTTAAACTGTTAAACTACTTACTAGTGGTTCCAAAGTAGGACAAAGTCTTTTGGAAAGCGGATATGAGAAGCCGATCAATGCCCTCCCCAATTCATCTGATAGACGCCACTACGGGAACTCCCCTTTTGTCAAATAAACATTCTTGGTTTGGAGGTTTGGGAAATACGGGGTGGGCGGATCACTTGGATAGCTGGCAAGATGAGGATGAGAATCTTTTGGAAACTTCTTGGCGAAAGTCTTCTCTTAAGGCCTATAAAGCTCCATGGAAAGCCTGGCTTACCTTCTCAAAATTAAAAAATATTCATCACAATAACCCGGAAGCTGAGGAGGTTGCTCAATACTTGGCTTATCTACACCGAATCAAAAAGTTATCACTAGCTACTATAAAGGTCCACAAATCCGCAATAGCTCCGTTGTCAAATCCTCAGAACCCCGAAAGCCTATCTAACCATCCCCCGGTCGAACGTATGATAGTAGTGTAACTATGTTCCTTCTAAGTCAAACAACACTCAGTATATGGTACATCGTCATATTTTGGTAGAACCATCCTGTATAAGTGCATAAATATAATGGAATGCGCTGTGTTTGTATACAAAGTATAGGAAACAAGCCCGCCCAAGGCTATAATGCATAAATTATATACGCAATTAATATATTTTCAATGGTATAGTGTATAATACTTTGCTATGACCATCCTGTTATTAAAAATCCGCCAGAGGCAACTAATGCAGTCCGGAGTCTTACGCAATAGGTATGCAATTATTATTGAGGTCATTTTAGATAGTTTATTAGTTTTTTTAAAAAAATCTATAAGGTGATAATACATTAATTATATACGAATGAATATATATTTTCAATGGGTTAGTCTACTATGCATATTATACTTTGCTATAACCATCCTGTTATTAAAAATCCAGTGAAGGAAATCATTGAAATTGTAAACATATTGTTGAAAAATGTTAGTATAATAGTTTGCAGAATGAATAATCTATTTGATCCACCTAAGTGTAGAATTTTTGAAACAATAGTTTGTTTAGTTTGTAGAAAAGTGTTACGTAAAACTTTTAAACTTGAAAAAATTTGGAGTTGTAAACAAAAATTAATAATTGGTTTGTGTACAGCTGAATGTTATCAAACAAGACCACTTAGAAAATTTCCGGAATACATAGATAGTAATTGGTTTCATGAATTAGACCCATTAGATGAAAAAGAGATATATTGCGGATATTTTTTACCTCCACGACAACGAGATTAGAATATTAGAAGAAAATAATTATAAGACCGTCAGTCTTACAACATCCTCAGAAGAAGAAGAAGGTAACATAAATCTGAACAGAATGACTTCCTTAAATTTAAACTTTATTATTTTGGTTGCCGTCTCAAATAATATGCTGTACACAAATGTACCAGATAATGCAAAACATGTTGCAATATGTTTTGATATGAAGAATACAAGAGAAGACTGTAATCGAACAACATGGAGTTTGTTAAGTATAACAAAAACAAATAATGGTCACCTCTCTGTATACCATATTGAAATTCCAGAAACGAATTTATCATATTTTAGTTACAAATTAAAAATAATATTTAATGATAATTCCGAAGGTGATCAAACCCAATGGCAGAATGTGATTATAGATGATATTCCCATAGACAAGACAAAAATAAGCGAAAAAGTTGATAAATTGTACATTTTAACATATATAATATTGATTTTATTAATTATTATTATTATATATACCTTACTTAAAATGGTAAGAGTATTTACACAATATAAGTTTTACTCAACGGTTTGTAGTAAATAAAACAAGTTAATTAAATAATATTCTTTTATTTTTCATCCATTATAAAATGTTCATATAATATATAAGCATTTCTTAAAGCGCACATAGATGGATTAATCTTATGATAAAAACATTTTGGTGTCGAGGCTGCTAATGGTGGATCTTCATCTAATTCATATACAGGTGCGGTGGAATATTTTTGAATGAAATTAGCCTTTTCTTTTCCTTTCACGAAAACCATCTCAGCATTTTCAGTAATATCTTTTACAATATTTTTGAATTTATGTAAATGTGTATAACCACTATTCCAATCGATTCCATGATGATTTTTCATTAACCAAGTTGCTTGTCTATGTAAGTCTGGAGGTAACATATGTAGAGGAAATGGTGATTTGAAAATATAGTGACTTACTTGATGACCATCGTATGCTGCAAATTCTTTAACGATAAATTTATTATTTTCGATCTTAAAACCTTGAACATCTAAAACAACTTTCATATTTGTAATTGTTGCAATTTAGTTACCGCACCTTTATATTGTTCATAATATTTTATGTCACGTTTGAGACGTGTTAATTTAAAAAGAAACTGACTAAGAGCAATTTGATACTCATGGGTATTCATATTTAATGAAGAATATGTAGTAACCCTACTTTTATATTGCATGTTGATCATGCGCGCTATGTTTTTTCTACATCAGTATTGCTTAACAATTTTAGTTAATGGATTATAGGAAAATTGTTTTTCATGAAAGATCAAACAATATGCAGAAATATCACTCGTAATGGGAGCATTTAACTCAAATTCTATACGAAGAACTACAGATCCAGACTGTATTAGTTCCTTCTGCCTTGAGCAATCTATATGAATTAAGGGAGCTGTATCTCTAAATTCGTCAGGTGTGAAAATAGGTTCACTGTTCGAACGGTTATAATAAGAAGTTTGAAAATCAGCAAACATTTTATATAACGTAGCAAAACTATTGTTTGTAAAATCTAAAAGTAAATCATTGTATGGATACTTCTCAGAATTGAGAAATACCTTAATATTTTTCAAATTCAGATGTTTAAAATGACTCATAT
The DNA here is from genome assembly GCA_910591675.1 of Galerucella calmariensis. Taxonomy (NCBI): domain Eukaryota; kingdom Metazoa; phylum Arthropoda; class Insecta; order Coleoptera; family Chrysomelidae; genus Galerucella; species Galerucella calmariensis. The sequence continues at coordinate 8,083 of CAJUYG010004737.1, read as the reverse complement.
TTTCTTTTATGTTACCCCTACCATTATTTTGAAATCCAATTACAATGTGTCTAGGCGTCTCTACTTTTGTACTAGTTTTTACGGCCCAAGTGTGGCGAGACGTTTTCGGTAAGCTAGGATACTCAATCAATTGCCAAGATCTGAATTTTATCGGTAGTTCCTGGTTACTTTGAATAATTTTGTTTAGATGTAATTCATGTTTTATGTTTGGTTTCACGTGAGGAATTCTCCAACTGATGTGAGTTAATTCAATTTTAGGTTTTTCCGTTTCATCTGTATGTGTGACTGAGTCTCTATCATCACTAGATCTCACCAATATTAGCTCTTGTTTCATGTTTAAGATTATTTTATTAAAATCTTCAAAGAATCCTGACCATAATTTCAAGGGTATACACACGTTAAAATTTCCATGTTTGTCTGACAACTTGACATCTTCCTTAGGAAACCATCCAGAATTATTTAGAAAAATACTTTCATTTGAATTATAAGATAAATAATTTTTCATTGTTGAAACAAGGCCAATATCTCTCACTGAATCAACTACAACACCGTTCAGTTCATATCGAATTTCACGGAATAAAAAAGCTATTGCATTATTGATGAATTTCAATTTTGTAGGTACTGTGTTGGTTTCAGTTAAAATTTTCCCCGTAATCTCAAGATAACTGTCAGCCGGATATGTTATACAATCTAAATCTTGCACTACAATACGAATCTCATCATTATAATTCAACTTTCCAGTAATATATGGTTGGTATGTATGATATTCATAATCCTCCACAGCCATGTCATTGAAGGGCTCATCAGTGACTTGTAATATATCCATTTATATTAATAATTTAAAACCGAGTGATTTTAAAAAACGTTTATTTTTAGGCGTTATAACGGCTATTCTCTTACACAAACTAATTGTAGACGGTTTACTCATCAATCTTTTATAGTTTTTTTCAGCATAAGGATGGGAAAATTTTAAGACCATTTTTGTTGTCGAATATGTAAAGTAATAGTAATCTCCTCGTCTTGAAAATTTATAACGTTACCACTCTGATCAATAATTTTTACTGTTATGTTGTTAATTGTTTTAACACTTACAGGATAATACAAGATATTTTGAGGAGATTCAACTATTTTATAGCCACTAGGAACAGTAGGAAAAAATTGATGGATAATGTGAACAGGATGTCCATTGAGATATGATCCAACAGCAATGTCACAATCTATTCCAATAGAATTAACTTGTAAAATATTTATAGGTTTGGTAGAGGTGTGTATCTCATTGGGAGTTAACAAAACTTTTTCAAATCCAAATACTTTACCAATTGAGTCATCAGTTAAGAATGAAATTGTCTTATTACTAGAAATTGATACGTGAGATGTGTTTAGATTTGGGACTATGTCAATTGTTGAATCTGATGCTACTATAAGCATGTGTTGTTTAATATATTGAATTATTTCATTAAGTTCATAAGCACCTTTAGGTATAATTATTGTATCATATATAGTAGGACCTCCAAAAATAAATCTATTGTTAGTTTCATCAATATTTGGTATTGTATTGAAACTATTGAAATTAACTAAACCAACTTCATAGTCATATTTATCATCCAAGTAAATGGGAGGATTGAAATTATAATTAAGAATAGATGATGCACCACTAAGTGTAACAGAAAATGACATTTCAACTAAAAAAGTTTAAATATTATGATTGAAATATTTATGTATGAATTGAAGTGAGTGATGACCACAACTATACGAATTGTTCTGTAGTCTATCATAATTGTATGTTATATATACTGGACCGTTACTATGAAAATACTTAATCAGTTCCATTGGTGGAGGTAAATTTCCATAACTATCAAAGTAAATAATTTCCTTGTCTGATTTTATGTATGATGTCCAATGTGTTCCATCTCCTCTAACTGTATCTATATTCAAAATACCACATTCATGTTTATGAATTTTCTTTGGTAAATTATCTCTCATAAAAACTCCCCTAAAAAAAGGTATTTTCAATATTTTAACATATTTCCACAGATCTTTATCGGTAAGCCCACGATGGGGCAATTTCAGTTTTTTGTTGTTCCTTCTCCTTTGTATGGTCTTAGATAAAGACCTTTTCCTTTATGTCTTAGTTGTCTTCTTGGCTTTTTTTGATGTTTTTTTTTCAAACCTCTTCCCTCTTTCAATTCCATAGCCATATCATGCCGTTTTTGTTCAGTTAATTGTTGATTGTTATACTTTGCATCATTTACTGCCTTTGCAATTCCAGCTGCTCCACCTCCTAGAGCTCCTAATGCACCCAACAGTGGTAATATTAATGGTAAAAATCCACCTATTCTCGTCGGTGTTTGAATTATACGTTTTTTAGGTTTTTTCTTACCACCACGACGACTTTTTTTAATTCCTACACCCATACCAAGTTTACGTTTTCCTTTCATGACTGCAGTAACAAACAATGAAGCTACTTTTTCACCTAATGTAGCGTCCTGGGATTTAACTCGTTTCCAAGCTTTATCCTCTAATATCTGATCTGCTTTATGTCTTTCCTGTAGATTATTATTTTTTGCGTATGCTATATCGTGTTCTTTACAAGCTTGATCTAAAAGATTAATTCCCTTATCATTTCGTTGTAGTCTTTGTTCTAGTTTTGTGTTTGGTCCACAATATTCGTATCCACCAGGTAAATGAAGTTCAAATGGTAGTTTATTAATTAACGAAACTAAATCTCCACCTTTGTGATGACGACGACGACGACGTGATTGTAACTGTTTATGTTTAACCATAGTTCTCTATCTATATATACTCTGATCACCCTATAAATACTCTCAGTGTTGTTGACTATATAAGATGAAGATTGCGAAACATTTTATAGCTTTACCTGTTGAAAATTATGATTTGAGCTGTGAACAACAACGTACTGCAGGTAAACATGGATATTTATTTGGTGGAGACTCTAAACGAGCATTAATCATCGGTCCCAGTGGTTGTGGTAAAACTAATGCTATGTTATCCTTAATAGATCATCCTAATGGTTTGAGATTTGAAAATTTATACATTTATTCCAAGAGTTTACATCAACCAAAATATGCATATTTACGTAATTTAATTCAACCCATGAAAGAGATTGGATATGAGGAATTCAACAATTCTGATGATATAATTACTCCAGATGCTATAAAGACCAATTCAATTATTATATTTGATGATGTAGTGGCTTCCTGCGATCAAAAACCCATTCAAAGTTACTTTTGTTTTGGTCGACATAAATCTACAGATTGTTTTTACTTAAGTCAAACTTATTCGGCTATACCAAAACAATTAATTCGAGATAATGCCAATCTCCTGATAATTTTTCAACAAGATTTCACCAACTTAAGACACATCTATGATGATCATGTTAATATTGACATGTCATTTCAAAAATTTAAAGACATTTGTTCATACTGTTGGGGGGAAAAGTTTGGATTTCTCACTATCGATAAAGATTCTGAAATAGCATCTGGTGGTCGTTATAGGAAAGGATTTGATGGATACATTTATATATAAGGAGAAAAGTATATATAGTCAATTTCAAATCCAGCATGAATCCTAAACTAACTCAACGACTGGTCAAAGCTAGGCAGGCGCTTCGAAAAAAGTATAAAAGTTTGAAGCGAAACATAAACCAATCTCAATCACGACTGGAACAAACCTATGAGCCCATTACTCAACCGCTAAAACAACTAATATCAACTATCGAGAAACAAGAATTGATTAAACAAGAACCATCAATATCACCAAAAAAAGAATCTCGCCTATCAAGTTCAAAATATCAACCAAATCCTTCCCATTATGCACTTGCTTTCGATTCACCCAAAGAGGATGTTTTCAGTTCTAATACAAATGATGATGATGATGATGATGATGATGCGTTTGAGCCAAATAAAACTTTAGGGTACAGTAGTGATGAAAATATTAGTAGATTTATAGATGAAAGTATCCGTGACCTCGGTCGAATGACCAACGACCAAGGTATCCAGCAATATTATGAACAGTTTGAAAATCCCTTACCTAGAGTGTACATAAGGGAAGGTATTGCTGACACCGAAGGACAATTTGATAATACTCTTGGAGTCTATCATGATTTGCAGCTAGAAAAATTCTCTATTGGTGATTCTCCAATTGACTTTATTGGACCTGATTTAAAAATACAAGGTATTACCTACAAGGGTACTCCAGGTCTGTATGAACTGTTATTCAAAACAGACCCACACATTTTTACTAAAAATGATGCTAAGGAATATGTTGACATTTTAGAGAGAACTAATGCTCTATACACAAAAAATAATAGAAAATTACCAAAACGGAGAATTCCCGCAAAATTAAAAAATAAATTCACTAACGCTATTCAACCTTTCCTAGGAATTCCTCTTGTTGCACAAAGAGAACGAGCCTTTTCAGTTCCCACTATGACTACAAGACAAATAGCAGCAAAACTGAAGGGTGGGAAAGGTTTAACAATGATGCGATATTCCCAAAATCCCATCGATTATAAATATTTTGATGATTTCAATGAATTGATTGATAGATTACGCTTACTTGTAGCTTCAAAACAAGCTGGTAATAATGCTCACCAAAATGAAATAGTGTCTATTGTTGAAGAACTAAGAGAAGGTGGTATAATAGCATAAATAGATGGATTATATTCACATTAGTAGATATGCCGTTAAACAAGTTTAATCAACATTATCTCATCACACATTCCAATGATGAGGTACTACCACAATCACCATTCTATATTTGTCAACCTGCAGACATTCAAAGTTTAGCAATTATTAATATTAGCGGAAATATAGATAAAAATGTTAGTTCATTAAACCATATATTAAATAATAATAATACTGAATATACTTTTCCAGTAAGTGGAAAAGTGGTTAATATCAATAGCAACTAACCACCAACTAAAGTATTAATACTTTATAAAAATAAATATCAAAATTTGAGTGTTCTCAACCAGCAATCCATAACAAAGGGTGAAAAGATTTCAATTGGTATAGGTAAAGAAAAAAATTATTATCCATATATTGAACTTGTGTTAGAATGTCCTCTGGTGAGCTCTACATAAATATAGTACTTTTCCAACAAATGCATCATTCCAACAATGCCTCTTAATAAATTCAATCAACACTATTTACAATCATCATCGTCGTCGTCGTCGTCAGTTCCAAAATTAAGTGCACAATTTTATATTTGTGACTCTTTTGATTATCATGTTGAAAACATTATTCGATTGAAAGGTGAAAAGAAAACTAGTTTAAATAAAGATTATTATGTGTTGGATAATGCAGGTACAAATTTTCTTTTCCCCTACAATGCTAAAATTGTACAAGTTCGACATTACGCTGCAGATGGAGAGGTTTTAGTTAATGGTATATCATTCAAATTCAATGAAATTAGTGGTAATAATTTTAAGAAAGGTGATAAAATCCTATTTAAATTAGGTACACCTTCTTCTATTTGCATTGAATTCATAGTGCAGTGTCCAATAGTGAAAGATGAGTAAGGCACAAGTTGTGAATGAATTACATAAACCAGCAAGAATCAATTATAGAAGAAGACATGTTGTAATTAAAGGATTACATGATTTGATACAAGCTGATTTAGCTATTATGACTCCCTATTCAAAAACTAATAGGGGCTACAATTATATCCTAGTTGTAATCAATGCTTTCAGTAAATATGTGTGGGTTGAGGCGATTAAAAGAAAAACAGGTAAAGAAATCACATTAGCTATGAAGCATATCCTAGACCAAATGAATGTTCCACCTAAAAATCTTCAAACTGACAACGGAACTGAATTTTATAATAAGAATTTTCAAGAGCTTATGAAAAAATATGGTATTAACCATTACAGCACATTCTCCAATTTAAAAGCAAGTATAGCAGAGCGAGTAATTCGTACTCTAAAATCTATGTTATGGAAACAGTTTAGCATGCAAGGATCTTACAAATGGTTAACAACTCTACCCAATATTGTCAACAAATATAATAATACAAGACATTCCACTACAGGTGCCATTCCCAGTGAAATAAATGAGAAAAATGCAAAGTATATTACTGCATATAATCACCTGAAAACTATTGATACAAGATCATCAAATTTTAAAAAAGGAGATTTTGTTCGAATTAGCAAGTATAGACATGTTTTTAAGAAGGGTTATACTCCAAATTGGACTGCTGAAGTTTTCAAAATAAAGAAGGTGAAACTTACTAATCCAACAACTTACATACTGGAAGATGATAAGAACGAAGAAATACAAGGAGGATTTTACAGGGAGGAATTGCAAAAAGTTAAATATCCTGATGTGTATTTAATAGAGAGGGTTTTAAAACGAAAGGGTGATCGGTTATTAGTAAAATGGCTTGGGATGGATTCTAAATCATGGATAAATAAAAATAGCATTGTTTAAAATTATTATTTTTATTGTTAAATAAAATTATATAAAATGATTGACAATTTATTTACACATTTAAATTCTTAATTTTATCATAAACCTTACATCTATGTTTTATATCTAATATTGGATCTAAAATTTTGGAAATTTTAATAATTCGTTGCATAAACCGTAGTCGGTCACATGCGGCAATGATCCATAATGATCCTTGTCTCGCTTGTTGATATGCATATTTCCAAGTTACTAATAAATGAATTTTGTTTCTTGTTTCATCAAAGTGAATAGTTTTCTTTACTTCTATTGTATGTTGTCTATTCTTCATATTTCATAGCTGTAAATCTTCATCTTTAAGTAACTGAGGATATCTATATATTAATTCTAATGCGATAGCGTATGTCTCGTTATTTAAATGTTTTATAGGTTCAATTATATTCAAGGCTGTAGTTACTGGATCGGTGGAATCTTTTATTCCCATTTGTAAAATTTTCAATGAACTAGCAAATTGTAAATTTTTCAAGTCTGTTAATCTATTTTCAATGAGTGGTAACATTTTCCATAACATTGAAGTAGTATCAGCTCTTAGATAAATACAAGAATCACCCCTATAAATTTTCACAACATTCCCAAATGATAATCGTTTAAATATCAAATCAAATTCACCCATATCTAACGGTTCCATATTCTTTTTGTTTGTTGATTTAAATAAAAAGTCATCAATATCATTTCTACATGATAAAAGAATGTTCCATTTTTGCGGACTGAATATAAAATAGGTATTTTTGGTTCCAAATATCCCAACACATGGATCGTAATTTAAATAAGGGGATAAACCAACCTTTACATATTTTGTTTTATATGTATTTAGAGACAATTGACGTTCTCCCAAAAATACGTCATTATCTTGCAATTGATTCATATATGTAGTGTTTGTGAGTGATTCAACTACTACTATTACTACTACAATATACTATCGCTATTAGAATAATTTAAAGATATTCTCTGGTTGAAATCTGAAAAAAAAATCTCATTTATTCCAAAAATTACATCATGCTCTCGAGAAATGGAAAAAATTGTTTCACCCCACTCTAAAATAAAGATTATAAACGTTG
>CAJUYG010004736.1:0-15815 GCA_910591675.1 Galerucella calmariensis | reverse complement strand
TTCAGCGACCTCGAATTAACTTTTAAAAAAATATTTCATCAAAATCCACGTTGTACCACTAAACTAGACTTTTACCAAGTCTGCAAATAAATGTTTCTCTCTTAAAAATTGTATGGTATTTTTCATGAAAAAGTTAACCCTTTTAAAATTTTATCATCCACCAATGATGGGAGGAAATTTGTCCAAATAAAATAAATCTCCTCAAAAAAATTTATGGAACGATGTTAAATTGTAATTGCAAATTTTTACAAATCAAGGATTCTTTGCACTAATTTCAAACGATACACTATAGTTTGTCAACAATTCAATAAAGTTTAATAACATTAACGAACATCGCAAGTACATAAACATAATATGCAACAATATTTAAACAAGATTTTCAGTATGAAATCGGAATTATTAGGATTTGTACCTTACTCTTTCCTTTGTATTTTTCAAACCACTATTCAATATGAAACACAACTTTGATAAAATCACGAGCCGTGAAAATCTCATTCACGAAATTGCCAATCAACAAACTTTCATTCCTTTTGAGAATTTTGCCGACAAAATGTTTTCTCTTAGGTATATTAGGTATATGAAAAATAATTTTTCCCAGAAAACAAAATATTTTCATATGAAGAATCGTTCTGTAAAATCATTTTTCTTGCTTAACAATCCCTATTAAGAAGCACAGCAAAACATTTGCGAGTGAAAAAAAGGTAAGCTGGGGGCTTTTATAAAAAATCTTACTGTAAAATAACTTTTTAGTGACTTCTACTGAATGTACCTACTAATAATTTCAAAATTTTAAAATCAAATTATCATACTAATAATTTAAAAATATCAAATAGGTAACCGACAGAAGTTTTTTCCAAATATACCATTTTGTAATAAGAACAACTAACTTGTTTTTCCCAAATATACCATTTTGTAATAAGAACAACTAACTAGTGATATAGTCCATATTATATGTATATTGAAGCAGAAGACAGATTACAGAACAATCCACTAAAGTCTTCTATTGTTCTACATGCAAAAATATCAAATTTCCTTCAACATGAATTAAATATCAGAAAACATCAAGTACTATGTGCGTAAAAGACAGAGTTTTTGTAAGTGCGCATACAGCCTTGATCGCCGATCGTCAAATTCCGTCGTCCTTTGTCCTTTATAACACAGCCGTTTTACTATCAGTGGTAAAAAACACTGACGACGCATGATTCATCCAATTATAATTTAAAACCAAACTAATTCATTTAACAAATGAATAATTATATATTAATATAAAATGCTACTCACATTTTCAGCCAATATACCGTTTTCACCATCTTTCTTCTCCATTTCTTCCATGTCACCTTTCCAACAGGTTTTAGGAACAAAGACCTGTGGAATAATCTGGAAAAGTTTATACCGATGCGTATTGTTTTTCACTAGAAATTCGCGTAGATGCACTGATTACTTCTATCGCGTTAAGAGTCAGCTCTTTTACCGTTTATACATAATTACCCGAACCGAAGCATAATTTAATACGCCATAGGCCTACCGTCTCACCGATTCTAACTCAGGCTTTGACCAGTTTCGACCAGTGCTGCAAACCGAATAAGTTACCAGAAGAGAGTATACAGCCTGGAATCTAGAATTTCGGTAGCCACCTAAATTCAAAGTTGGCAAAACAGGTGTAGCGTTAAGCCTAGTTTTAATTACATTTCTACACGTACTACATTTACAATTTTATTTGTTATAATTGGATGATGCTGATAAATATTAAATGACTCAAGAGAATTGAACAATTGCAGCAGAGGTAGTGGTGTGGTTCGGTGTGATTTTGTGAGGTGTTGAACTTATCAAAGACATATTGTTTCTTCAATGTAAGAAGTATAGTAGTCAAGTAAATAGGAGTTGGCTACATAAAAGACTTGACATAAGACCACAAACCTGTCATATTTTTTAAAATAGTGCTTGCCACAGTGTTATATTATCTATGCTTGCCACGATGGGTGTACCATAGATAATGGGGTGTACGATAAAATTTTCAAAAGGGATTTACATATTAGCAAACATTTTTGTAAGAAATTAATTCATTTGTGAAATTCTCCCTTTATCATGGTGGTACAACAAAATTTTTGAAAAGGGATTGATAAAATCTCCAGATACCCGACCCGTACCATGACATTTTCATAAGAGGCTTATTTATTTGTGGAAATTTGTCTCTCCCATAGGCGTGCATGTAGGTATATGATTTGACACACACTCTATTAAAAAGAAGTTAGCTTTATAAGGAAGTTGATATAAGATCACAGTTCTATCATATTCTTTTTTAAAACCGTGATTAGGTACCACGATGGGCGTACGATAAAATTTTCCAAATGGATTCACTTATTTGCAAAAATGTTTGTGAATGATTATTCATTTGTGAAATTCCCTCTTCGTCATTGGGGTACAATAAAATTTTTAAAAAGGATTGATAAAATTTCCAGATATCTACCCTTCCCGTACGATAAAATTTTCATAAGGGATTTATTTATTTGTAAGAAATTATTTCTCCCATAGGCGTGCACGTATCCGGTTTTATAGCTTAGACACAGTATAGGAACGAACCAGTATGTTATCTCGTGACGTTACACTGGCGAGCAGTGTTGCCACTGCTGCCCCGTACGGGGTAGATATACCCCTTTTAAAAAATATTTCACTTCCACGCTCCCCTCTACAAAATCTACCCCGCTCACAACACAAAAGTTTGTGTGTAATGGTATCACCAAAGGATTCATCTTTTTACAGAAAGTTCATGGGTTTCTACTATATTTCCACTTGCCCTAGGGAAGGAAGTGCGAGAATAAAGTAATAGATGGCGCAACCGGTCGAACGATTTCGTTTCAAATTTTGATGCGCCAGCGTATGAAGAATCTTTGCGATTCATGCGAATTTTCGTGACATATGACAAGTATTTGATACAAACGGGATGGGAGAAGAGACCTTTAATTTTCTTTAGCATATGCAACTTTTTAGAATTTTTCAGTACAGGGACAAGTAGATAGGTGGCAGTGCAAAATGTCAACGTCAAATTGACATCGTCAATTTTCACAGTTCTTGAATAATATGGTTCTATGCAGGAGTTATAACTAAATATATATTTAATAGAATAATCATAAAAATCAGACTTCTCACAAAAATATGTTTGTTCAAAGGAAAATATAGAAATGATAAACTGAATTTGTTAGTCAAAGTTCAAAGTACCCCCCAACAAACCAGTTTTGCCCCGCTATCATGACAGAATTCAGAAAGGTGAGAAACTGTTGGTATAATACTTTATTATTTGATCTTCATATTACATTTATGAGCCTTAGTTGCATGCATTGATTTAATTTGTTGTTTTTGTTTCAAAGCTAAAGATTTGCTCGAAGCATGCGATAGGTCTGACTTGATGCCAAAACTATAAACTCCATACAATAGTAGTCATCGTTTATGTGGTGCTCATTTTTAACCAGACATGATTATGCAACCTCATAAAAGAAAACTTCTTTTAAAAAAGGCTATTCCAACAATATTCCTTTCATCAAATCCTGCAACGCCTAAAGACTTTCAGACAAATGATTTATTGGAAAAGAATTTTGTTCGCTACTTTTGTGGTTATTTTTGAAACATGTTCGGAAATTTATACATGCAGCGTATGTGAGACGTATTCACAAGCGTATCAGAATTTAGACGAATCGTCTTTATAGTGTTACCTTAGAGCTTATGAAAATACGAATAAGGATACTTTTGGAAACTTGAATATGCCGCATGAAAATTTTGTACAATACATCTCATTATTAGAAACATTATTCCAAATGACTTTTGAGAAAGTTGCTACGGAAGATAATATTGTTGAATCACTCATAAATATTAGTCAAACAACAGAGTTTGTACATCCTTGTGTTGATTTTCCAATAAAATATTTAATAAAACTTTTCTTCAGGGTACGACTATATTACACATTATTTGTCAATAAAAATTTTAAAAATCATAACAATATGAAAATTGTAATATAAATAAATAAATTTTTTGTATAAGACTATTGTTTTATTCACTCATCAGTGTACTGTTCTACAATATTTGAGAAAAAACATTTAACACGTTCAAGTCATTTTAAAACTTATGCCACCTACGCCTATGGTAAAATGAATCGTAAAGAGATCCGTTCAAGGTCATCAAAAGCTCCGGCAATTTATGAATGAAATTTATAAGAGGTATACTACTGGTTCGTTCTTATACTGTGGCTTAGATAGCTACAAAAAAATTGACACGACACTACATTGTCTCCCTTCATCTTAAAATCGTCACTAAGGGTGACTGGTCTGCACAAAGTGCTATCCATCATGAGCGTAGAATTGAGATTTATGAGGGATCAATATCACTGTAACATTGGCACACTATAAAATTTCTCATATTTGGTTACTTTTGTTTAAATACCATTCACGTGCGTACAATTACATTTTCAAAAGGGATTAATTTACTCCTCATAGAATTTATATCATGTGAGTACCATTAAATTCTCAAGGAGGATTGTTTTGGAACAATTTCCATTTACCATAGACGTGCGATGAAATTTTTGAAAGGGTTTCATTCATTTGTGTTTTCACGTCTGTCGGCATCTCCATTTCCTTGAAATAAGCTTATTGGAAGCCACACGAAGAAATTAAATTTGTAGGATTCTAGGACTGTCGTGTTAGTATTCAGGGGTAAGTTATTATATAAAAGTAAAAATAGTATTATTTAAAATTAAGTTTATTACCCCAAGTAGTATGTATGTATGTGTATAAAAAAATTATAAAAAATTACTATTACCTATCTATTACTAACATCTACCTATAAAAAATACCAAATATATCATATATATAATAAGTTCTATAAAAAAGCAAACAGGATAGCCAGAATAAAACGAAGAAGGTTCATCATTGTGAATTTTTTTCTTCACTAAGGTCCCCAAGAAAAGGGATTCTTCTATAAATTCTTTTAATTATTTAACTTTTTCAACCAAACTAAAATCCACAAATAATATAGTTGATTTAAAAAAAAATATTTAAGAAAAATTTTAAATTTGGAAGACTTGAACTCGTTTTAATCTAGACACCCTGTTTTTTCATATCTACTAATAATAAACAATATTTTGATGATCCATATTCAAACTTGAACAGAAATCATATATACCAATGTTTAATTGAAACTAAATGCATTTATTTTCATTTAATGCTAAACGATATTGTTATCAAACATTTTTAATCCAAGGAAACCAAACGTCTCTCAAAAAAATATCAATTAATATTAAATTTGTTGAAAAATGATTTTAACTCTTTTCCAATATTATTAAAAAAGTTTTTGATATCACCCACGAATTTATCCACGCCTTCAATTGGAATTATATTTCTTGGAGCTATTTCTGGAATAACTTCTTTTACATCTTCATTATCAATATTATGAATTAATTTAATTTCCGTATCTTCACCGTTATTAATTAAATCTAGCTCATCTTCATTCGGAAGTTTTAATCTGAGCAAATCTTCGGAAAAAACAACATCAAATCTCGTCAAATCGTCATTGGTGCCGTCAATTTGTTCTTTACTGTTTTCATCATAGTTTGAACTATTAAAATCATCTGCCTGACTCTCATCTACTTCAGTTACACTTGATATATATTCAGGTTTATCAGTTACAACTTTATTTTCATCTGTAGAAACGTGTATGTCTTCGGCATATCCTATTTTGTCATTGATAGGTTCAACAGTTTCTTTTTGCTGGTCTATTATTTCCAACTCTACATTATTGGGAAGCTTGAACTTGAAAAAATCTTCATCTTGTATATCTTTAATGTTTTTACTTTTACCATATTTGAAACCATCTTGACTTTTGTCATAGTCCTTTTTTATTTCATTAATACTGGTATCGATAGTATTTTCAAGGAAATCTACATCGCTGTCAATAGATCGCCTTTTTCTTATATCATAAGGTTTATTGAAGATATTTTTGAAAACATAGTTGTCGTTAGGAGCTATTAAATTTGAATTTGGTATGTAATAGTCTCTTTTGTATGAGGATATGTCAGAAGGTTGCCACGGCTTTAAATTCGATGTGAACGGTTGATAGTTACCGAACTTTGTTTGGAAAATCGATCGCCTCACTCTGTTTATATGATCTGGATCGGATGGTTCGTTTTCTGAATCCTTTTTCCTCGAAAATAATTTTGGTGTTTCGAAATCAAACTTTAGATCTTCTTTCGTCGGGCTCAAATTAGATCGAGTTTTCATGTGTAGTTTACTTTTCCATTGCTCTTTTATGTCACTTTCAATTTCTTTTTGTCTCTGCATTAATCTATCGAGATCATCTTTTCTTTCTTGAATCCTCTCTCGAATTACAAGCATGTGATCGTTCAAATTATCTAAACCTTTATACTTCTTTTTAAATTTTTTGTCTGTGATAAGATTGGCTTTTCCCATTTTGAGTTTGTTAATTTTCCCTCCAAAATCAATCGAACGTTTCCGTAAAATATGTGGTTTCTGAAAACAGCGAATGACATTACTAAAAGATTACTTATCAAATAAGAATATTATATTAAACACCAAGATGGTGAAGACTATTATTAGAATAAGGTGGGAGGTTTATAAATGTCTTCACAACCATGGTGTATATACAATGTTTCCACTACTAGCCAGATTTAGGTCAAAATTTGAAAATAATTCACAAATGCACCACGAGAAGCGCTTACCCCGTCATCTGACTGACAGTTTTCGACATATTATGAACGCATTCGTTATGTCATCAGTCATTTTTGGTTGAGCGCGAATCTTGAGCTTAGGTATGGCATTTTTATTCAAATAATTTCATCTTGATAGGTAATTTCAAGAAGCAAATATGTTGAAGACAATCTCCTGTGTATATAAAATTATGTTGCACAAGTGTTTGTTGAACCACTATCCCTGAATTCTTAAAATATTTGAATTTGTCTATTATTGACCAATAGAAAAAAATATTAACCACTAATAGAGAAATTCAACTTCTCAGTTAGCTAGAAGAAGCAATAATTGTCGACTTCACAGCTAGTAGTGGAATAGTTATTTACGTAACAAGTCCCGAAATAGTAATTTACGTTACAAGACCGGAAAGTAGTGTTTTCCAGGTTGAGACAAGCAGATTCCTGGAAGCTTGGTGAGACCTGAAAAACACTTATTTTCGGGTGCGTGACGAACAATATTTTTTTTTTAAACGCACACTTCGATATACATTCAATTCTTTATTTCACTTTTTATAACAAAGTGATTAACAAAACTAAAGCCAGATAAAATAATAAGTTTGACATAAACGACAAATTAAAAATCAACGAACTGTCATCACTCGACAATATATCGAAACGTTGTTCATAGTAACGAAATCAAGGTAGATTGTATTATAAAAGAGCGATTGGAAAATTGAAAAGAAAATGGACGTCAGGGACCGACAAAAGCTTTTTCCTACGATCACTACCCAAAGTAGAATTTTGCACACTCAAATCTAACCGCAAAGTTGATGTTTTCCGCGATCTGTCATATTTGACATTACTTACGCTCTAGAGCGTACTTTTCCGCTCGCCTGTTTTCATTTACAATAAACTAAAGAAAGGTAGTAAATAATAGATATATCAAAACAAAATGTAGAGCAGTCCGATTATTTTAGTTGAAATATTAATATTTGAAGATATTTCGAACGAAATTAATAAATATTCCTATATAATTTGACTGACATCTACAATTTATTTATTTATTTATTTATTTAGTAGTTACTGGATTTACAACGCTGCAGGTTACGCTACCAACAAATAGATGGAGGTGTATATGTTATATGTTTAATTTTATTGAAATTATAAAATAATTTAAACCTCATACATTGATATTATTTTGATTCAATACTACAGTGAAGGATTTATTTCTTGGTTCAAGATAAAAATTAATATTTACAACTTATTACAAATATAACGTTGTTAAGATTGACAATTTTCTTGATCGTTTTTGCAGATTCCTATTTTCATAGTATTGATTTATACGGACAAGTTTACGTAGTAGAAATATAACAGTCAGAAGGTAGGCAATGCATTATACAGCTAGATGCAACAGTGATTGCATATTTAAGTACCTACCTACTATTTTGTGAAAATAGTAGACTATGGAATTAATGAAACGTCATTATTTCATTTTTAGTTTATAAAAAAGTTGTCTGTTTATAAATAGCTATTTGAAAAATGGATAGTGACAGTGAATTTTCAAGCACACCTCCAGATATAGCAGATTTTGCTAAAAATACTACTCTTAATCTTCTGCCAACTGAATCCAGAGGTAAATACGAAAAACAATAATTGTTACATGTTTTCAACATCACATTCTAATAAAGTGTACTTTTCATGTTTTTTTTTATTTGTTTAAAAATAAGGTGATCGTAGAAAAAATCTTGTGTGCAATTCGAGCATAAAGTGCGTTGCCGCTTTCGGCAGATTGCCCGCGCGACGCGTAGCGGAAAAGTAAATTTGTCAAGTTTTTTGGGAGTATACTGACATTTGAATATTTAAAATATATATTGGTATAATTGTAGTTTGCCAAATGACTGAAAAATTAATAAATTTATTATAATTCTGCTATAATTTTACAATAAAAAAAAACTTATTTTTCAATCATTTTTTAATAGCCCTGGTATAAGCCCCATCAAATGAATGTCAAATAATAATAATTAATTTGTTGATATGTTTTTAATAAGAAATGTTTCTTTTTGTTAACTTTTGGGGTTTTTTCCGCATGCTAGTAAAAAAATTAGTGTACCTAACACGTGCGTAAAGTGACTTTAGAGCACGCGATTGCTGGCCGAACTCCGCTAGAGCGTCGTTCGGCCATCTGCAATGGCGTGCGGAAAAGTATCACTTTCCGCACTAGTTACGTAAACTACTACTTCCGGTCCCTGGCATCCATTTTCCGGTCTTGATCGGCAAAACGTTATTTTCTGGACGAAAAATTGTCCAGAAAGTGTATATTTTCTGGTCGGTCTTGAAAAAATGATATTTTACTCACTTCCGGGTAGCGTTACGTACAATATTTTTTCTGCAGCCGTTAGTAGATAAAATAATAAAAAATAATAGGGATAGGTACTATAAATATTACTTATGTACATTAATTGTACAATTATAACAGTTAGCAGCTTCACTGATTTCATGTGGAATAATTATTTCCTCGTCACTTTCGTTGTCGATTTCCATTTCTGGTTCGGAAAATTGAAAATACAGTCGAACTATCAACAAATTTATTTTGACAAGCGATATCATAATAAAAATTTCGTAAATGTCATTGCTAAGGCCGCCTACATAGATATTGAAAATTATTCCGAAAGTAAAAATTCGTCCCGAAATTAAAAATAGCTACTTCCGGTACGATTTGTGTAAAGTTTATTTTTCGATTTAATAAATCAAACCGAAAGTTCCATTTTCGGGACGGCTGCAGAAAAAATAATATATTATGTATGTATATTATATTATGTAGAATATTATTGGTCATTTTTAAATTTCGCGCGGATGGTATAGTGTGGATGTAATAATGTTGAGCAGCATGCTAAGAAAAAGAAGAGTGACAGGAGACTTTACCTCTTGTTAGTGGCGCGAGGAGTAGAGGCTAGCTTTTTAATGGTTATGTTTAAGGAAGGTCGTAGTGGAGAGGCTAATAGTAAGCTCGTTACTTATCTTATCTAATTTAACAAAGGATTTCAGGGATAGATGAAAAGTGAATTTGAAGTGCTAAAAATAATTGGAAAAGCAAATTGGACTTTACTTACTTGTGCCTCATCTGGATGGTCATTGGAATTTTTGTTTGCGTCTTCTACAGTTTTTTCATCGGATTCCTAAAACAAAAATAATAATAATAATATTTAAATTAACGTACTTCAAACGCTTTGTGTTTGTATCGATGCTGGCTGGGAGAAAATTTGTTTTATATGGTCGTCCAGCATACCAGCTCGTCCCATGTTTATATTGAAATCATTCTTTGCTGGTGAGAGATAGTTTTTGAATATCTCTCTAAGTTCGACGTGAAAATTCCTGTAACTTACCTCGCTACTGGTTGATGCTTCTTCTTTTTCGTCAATCTGTTTACTTTTATCCTCGTTGGTAATGTCTATGTCTTCAGTTTCATAAAATGCTTTCTTCAGTTTATTGTCATCATCCAGTTTTCCACTGAATTCGAATAACTGAAATTATATTAAATGCTTCATAATTTTTCTAGTTTATCATAGAGATACCCTCCCATCTCCAAGATCTCATCCACATCTCAAATGTGGTTTTACGAAATCCAAACAAAAGAGTTCAATAGAACTCACAATATTTGGTGGACAATATTATATATTTTGGTTTGGACTCTGAGTTTTTATTGTACCCTTTTGTTTGGATACCATTCCATATTTTATATATTTCATAATATCTTAATAGACTACATTTGGTAAGGATGCCTTACTTGAATTCCTTTGCAAGCAGTCTACTCTCTAATTATTACTAACAGGCAAAAATGCAAGGTGCCCATTTGAAATGGATCCACCCTTAATATTTCAGAAATGCTATACATATTAGAAAGAAATGCTGAAGCTTGGAGGGGATACTAAGGTCATAAAACTCAACTTCATCCCTTCCATTAGGCGTTAGGTATCAAGTCTCATACCCCATTTAGGAAGTCTGGAAAATCTATTTTTAATAATTTTATTCTGCTTTTAATAACAGACTTCAATGGTTATTCAATCGTTGTTTAAAATTGGCGTTCTTTTGACTTTTCGTATGCCCCCGTATTATGTTGACAATTCAAAAAATCAGTAATAATGACACTGACAGCGACAAAAACAAAAACAACATTAGAATCTCAAAATACAATTGTTCATACACACCATGGTGCATTCACTTGTAAGGCGTGCCGTTTTGGTATTTAATAACATCGTTTTAAAAACAAAAACAAAAATATCTCTTCTATCAACAATGTTTATTCCCTAATTATTCTGTTAATGAATTAAAATTATGTTTTTCATAATAATAATACAGGAATTTCCATTATGAAAAACATAATATAAATTGCCGATTTAAAATTATGAAATACATAATAAAAATTAATGAATTAAAATTATGAAAAACATAATAGAAATTCAATTTCCATTATGTATTGAGGTTGCCTATACTAATCTAATGCAAGTATCAGAAATCGGATAGTAAATGCATTACTGCAGAGTAGGCAACCTGAATACATAATGTAAATTGAATTTATATTTCGTTTTTAATAATTTCAATTCTTGAATTTCTATTATGTTTTTCATAATTTTAAATCGTAATTTCTATTATGTTTTTCATAATTGAAATACGTGGATTATTATTATTAGAATCATAATTGAAATTCAAGTAGTAAAATTATGAAAAGCATAATGGAAATTCAAGAATTAAAATTTCACTTCAATATACAAATTCAAGAATAAAAATTATTGAATAAATAATACAAAACGGATTTGTATTGTTTTTCATAATTTTTTCTCTTTAATTTCATTTATGTTTTCAATAATTTTAATTGTTGAATTTCCATTATGTTTTTAATAATAATAATACACGAATTTCCATTATGGGAGACATAATAGAAATTACCGATTTAAATTTATGAAAAATATAATAAAAATTCAAGAATTAAAATTATGAAAAACATAATAGAAATTAAATTTTCATTATGTATTGAGGTTGCCTATCCTGTAGTAATGCATTTACTATCCGATTTCAGGTACTTGCATTAGAGTAGTATAGACAACCTCAATACATAATGGAAATTGAATTTCTATTATGTTTTTCATAATTTAAATTTATGAATTTTCATTATGTATTCCATAATTTTATATCGGTAATTTCTATTATGTTTTTCATAATAGATATTCCTGTATTATTATTATGAAAAACAATTTTAATTCTTCTACAGAATAATTACGGAATAAAAATGTTTGAGAGAAGAGATATATTTTTTTCCTCTTTTAAAACGATGTTATAAAATACCAAAACGGCACGCCATACACTTGCCCTGGATTATAAACAGATCTGGACGTCCTTTATGAAATCAGATATGGACTAAGTTCAAGGGTAGATGATGCAATTGATGTTTTTTCAAAATGTAATAAAAGGAATGAAAACTATATAAAAGCAAAAAAATTTTGAAATGATTATAACCTCATTTAAAAACCAAGAGGAGTAATTTGAATTTAAGTTGGCAATACTGTAGACCTCTGATTGGTCAGATTCTGCCCAGTTTCACACAACACTTTTTAGCATTGACATCAGCTGATAATTTCCATTTTTGATAGCTCTGACAGATAAATATACTCAATTTTGTCATCGCGTCCGCTCTTGTTATTTTATAATCACAGACCACTTTATTATACCGAGGTATAGGAACAAAATACAGTGCAGAAAATATTGGTGGAATACCAGAACCAAAAATGCTGTTTGAAGAACAAAAATAAGTTATCTGCATTGGATAAAATTTTACAAGCTTTGAAACAAATTAAATTCAATTGTGTTGTCCTTTGAAGATTTAAATGTATTGTATTTTTACACATTTGGAAAGATATCGTCAAAAGTAGAACATGACAATATCTGTCTATGGAGGTTATAAACTATCGAAAATTTGGAACAATATAGAAAAAAAATGGGTTTTATTAGAAAATTGGTTTTTGGAGGCAAAAAAAGGATGATTACCATGAAGAGAGTATCTCACAATAGAGTATAGAATATCTTCTAATCTTCCAGTTTGAATTAAAAATTTCAAATACGAAACAGGAAAAAGTTTTACATGTGACAGAATACCCGTCTGTTTAATGCTTAGGTATAAACGTTAAACATCTTAATAAAACTTATGACTAAGTAGTAAGTGTGGTCGATTTCTTCATCAATCAAGGCATATTTAATAGATTTGGAACACGACTGTTGACTACTTTTTCGGAACACACCCTTTACTAACTAATCTAGTAACTTTTAGTGGTGTGAGTAAGTCTTTCCAAATTACTCCTCCCGATTAAATGAACTATAGTAAGTATTAAAGATATCATACCTCATTCAGAAAAGGTCTGTCCAAAACTGGATCATCTATTAAATTTTCAAGATCTATAGTGGGTATTTCGTTATCAAATATTTCTATAACCGCTAAACCCATATCTCTTTTATTACGAACAACGGTGTCATCTAATCCTGTAGCAGCTGACCTCTGAAATATAATAAAGGATTAGACATATTCTGCAGCCGAGCTAAATTATTGGACTTTCAAATACAGCGCTTCTATAAAGTAACGCATAAATTCATTATTAGTTAAATTAGCGAAATTCCCGAAACAGGTCGATTTTTGATTCCAATTCACTATTTTTTCATATAATAATCTAATATACAGAGTGAACCACCTTCCTGCGATGACGTCATCACCATTTTCATAATGGAACCTCCTTTTTTATCAATTTCCGGATTTTCCTAGCAGAGCTGATTCCAAAAATGTATGGGTTAGGTTAGGTTTGTGGTGAGTGGTTCTATTAGGCCCTCCACTGCGACTCGCAAGAGTCTATTGTGGCTCAAAAAATTTATAACACGCTGCTTCAAATTAGTACAGGGTGAGCAATAATACAAAAAGTATTTAAGGAAAGTACATTTTGTAGCATAGCTGTATTTCTTGTGTACTTCCGTCTTGTGGTTGACGGATATTTCCAGGTCTGTTAATTGTGTAGACTTTGGATTTTAAATAACCCCTTAATGGGCACAAATCAGGTGATCTAGCGGGCCATTCCACTGGTCCCCTTCTTCCTATATGTGTGTTAATTAAAGTAGTTGTATAACAATCTGTATTTCCATTGTATGTGTTTATTATATGCTTATTCTTTATTTGTTATTCTGTAAGTAACTTGAAATTTTGCATTTTTGCCTACTTTATACCAATTTAAAGCAACGTGTTATACATTTTTGGGATCAGCTTAGCAAGGGTAATCCAGAGATGGCACGAAAGAGGGTGGTTCCTTTTTAAAACAATGAACAATGGTGGTGACGTTATCAGACGAAGGTGGTTCACCCTGTATATTAGATTATAATTTGAAAAATTGGTTAATTAAAATAAAAAATCGACCTGTTAAGGAAATTTCTATTTTTATTGCTTATTTTAGCACTGTATAGTCCTTAATTTCTAAGAAAAACAGATTCCTTTTTGGTGTGCGTCATCGATTGTTAATGTCCTTCTAACACATTGCGTTGGAAGACAAGGAAAAAAATGCAGGTCTGTGATCATAATCAAAATATTACAATAGTGAACCGTTTAAATGTATTTCAAACGTTAACCAAAATCTTTGACTTAAAAAATTTGATTAGTTAATGTTTATATTACTTGCAAGCGCGATCTATCAATAGGAAAAAATTATAACATTCAAAATAGAATACAGACGTACCTTTAGTAGCGGCAATGTGTCTTACGCCCTTTTCTAATGTCCCACTGACAGTTCTCGTCAGGTCTGTACTTTGTTGTTTACAGTCAATTATTATTTATGAAAAGTGAATATTAATCTCATTGTTATATTTATTCAAATAATACAAAAATATGCCTAGATACACGAAAAACCATCACCATTTTGAAAGTTCTCGAGTATTTTCAGTTAGAAAAAGAAGCTTGTAATTATTAATTTCATAGACTTTTCGAATTTGGTTGAATACGATCCTGATGATTTTATTTATCAAATTCAAGGTAAGATATATGTCAAAATAGCAAATAAAATAAACGACCTACCGAAAACACAGATAAAAATCACAAACGATGACACACACCAAAAAGGCTATTGAATGAACCATACTATACATGAAAGGAATAAATGAATTCATAACATTAAAAGAATTTTGATTTTGTTGTTAATTCCAAGATATTTATTTACTAACCTTTTTAAATATTTTGTGGTCATAGAATTCATTAATTTCTGGAAAGTTTCCATTGGCCTTGGCACCTTTCTTCTTACTATATTCAGGTCCAAAATATTCGTGTATACACGGCAAATCTTCTTCAATATCAGTAAACTCTTCAGAAGTTGTTAGAAACTGAAGTCTATCATCAGATTTGGTTTTCGGTTTACTCTTGTGTTTCCTTCTAGCTGGTTCAATTATATCCATCGTTGGATGTTCAACACCGAAAGGATCGATTTTGGCTTTCTTATCAAACAGGTTGTGTTTTTTATGTTTAAGAGCATTGTTAGCGTCATTGAAGAACTGCTCTTCTAATTCATCTGAGTCCGCCAATTCTGCAAAAATATCACCGTTGGTTCCAGTTGTACCTTTAGGGTCTTGTAGCTCGTCTAAAACAGCTGAGCTAGATTGTTCTGGTTGACGAATCGTTGCTTCGATCGCCTCCTTTGTTTTACGTGAAGATTTACTTGTTTTTTTAACGCTCTTCGGCTCTTTGGTGTTTTTGTTCAAGAGATCCATGTTGATGTCCCTTCTGAATCTAAAATTTGATTTTAGTCCTCTGATTTTGTCTCTTATGTTTTCTTTCATAGTTAGAGTGTTTCCCAGAATTTCTTCTTTTTTATCGTCCCAAAATCGTTTTCTTTCGGCAATTTTAGCCCTTAGGTCTGAAAGGTCTACGTTTACAGCTGAAAAATAACATATCTAGGCATATAAAGCTGTTACAGGTTTTTGTGAATTTCAAAAAGCATGAACTACAATCTGACTAAATTTCTGTACCAATCGTGAGCATAAAGAATTCATCATTGGTCGCGTTCATCTCAACATAATTGATCATTTTTAGGGTGATCTATCGCTTCCTAATTCT
>CAJUYG010004735.1:0-15826 GCA_910591675.1 Galerucella calmariensis | reverse complement strand
AATGTCAATAAATTTACTTTCCGCACTAGTGCGGAAAAGTGACTCTTCACTTTCCGCACGTTAGTAGAAAAATATCTTTTCAACATACACCATGAGTGCATCCTGAATGTCGACAATCGCCGGCGTGAGTTAGAAATAATGGAATTTCAACAATATTTCGGACATACGTCAAGCAACGTTGAGAATGTTGACATTCTCCGGTGTATCTCGACATCCACCAAATTTCGGACTTTCACGGTAACATATACATATCATCCCAATCAAGCATTGGAGTGCTATCTTTTTAAAAATAATTTGACTACGGACCTGGCGATACTTACCGGATTCAGCAGTTCAAGGGGTTTACGTCAACAACGACAACGATTTTTTTGTAAAGAGTGATTCTGGCGTGTGAAAATTGATGATAGATGTTTTGTTTTTAAACGATCTCAAATCTTTGTATATCTTGAAAAAATATATAAGTAAGGGTTTTGTTATCGAAATTGATGTCGTACGCATGAGTGATATTTTTACTTCATATATTTCTATTTGGATATAAAAAAACTTGTGATTTATGGGCTTTTCCGCGCTGTTAAAAACAAATTACCTGAAGATACTTTGTAGTGAATCGTTGAACAAAGCTTTTTTCAATTCATTTCACAAAATGAACGTAGTTGCTTAAAATTAAAAATTAGCTGAGTATTTTGGAGATTGAAAAGGCAAAATCATCTGGCCCGTACCCGGGAACTCTTAGTTCCTGAATCCTTTGCGCTACGGACGTTTCCTACCCATCAATGTTTTATTCGGTAGTACTATGTAGTAGTACTAGTTACCCTTAGCCGCGACTGCGCCTTTAAAGCTAATCTTCAAGCTGTTGAAGCTCAAGTTAAGCAGTGTCAGCTGCTGCTGATTAACATTATCGGTTGCTAGTAAACTGCTTCAACTAGCAAGCAGCAACAGCAGCAACTAGTAATATTGTGACGGCTGACTACTCACCAAAATTCTCCAATGGCATGGCTCAAACATCTGAATTGCATGATCTGTTCGCAAAAACAGATAAAAATTATTCTTCCTTAGATCTTGTGAGCCCCAGTGAGAAACTTAAAGGGATCGTTAAAGAATCTAACAAAGAGGCGGATGGGGGCTCAGGAGGCGCTTCGTGGTCCACATTATCAAGACCTCAATCGACCTTGTATTGACAAGGAAGCATAGAATAAGTGGCTTTCTTGGACAAAAAATGTGGAGTGTAGAGGAAGTAGAGGTCGTGCCGCACCAAATTAGGTCTTCACAAAAACACGCGGAAGGCTGCAATTTTGAATACTTGTATACTTACTTGTACTTGTATACTCACTTATATACTTACTTGTATACTTGAATACTGTACGTAAATTACTAAATACGTAACTGATGAACCTTTTCTCATTTGCGTTCACACCCGCTTGAGATAGGAGGACGTTACTAGCAAGTGCTTAGCGAGTGGAAACTTGAGATAGTGATAATAACAATAATCTCCATACAGGGTGGTTCATTTGGAAAGGGCCTAACTCATACTGTAGATGGGGATCACTTTGGTGCTTCCAATAACTTATAATTAATGTGCCTTCTGCAGTTCATAATCGAGATACAGGGTGTTTTATAAATTTATCCTATTTGTTTCGAACCTCATAACTCCCTAGTTACCCAGTATATTATTTAAAAATTTGGTACACTCGATAACCATTACCTAGAAACTCCATCAAAAGCATCTCCAAAGAGATTATGTAGGACCGGCTTAACAAAAAATTTCAAAACCCGTCTTCCTCAAAAACAACACCCTGTTTATAAAAAAGTAGAAAGAGTATGAAAAATCGGATCTATTAGTTCCTTTTTATTTGTCCGCAAACAATTTTACTACCGAAAATTTACCGTCAAACTTATAATTTATGCACATTTTGGGGGTTAACAATGGTATCGGAGAGGTTTTTTTTATTTTTTAGCTTGAAATGGAATCTATTTAAAGCATCTAGAGAAGCATCCTAGACATTCAATTGAGTTTGTATGTTTACGAGTACAGGCCACTAAAAAATGTGATTACAGGGTCGTACTTAGAAATACTCATTCAATATGCTCCGAATATTTCGAACACCCTGTTCAAGGATATGTATCTGGAAACCATGCACTTCTACAATAAGAATTGCAAGTGTGAAATACGAGAAATAAATTTATACTGCAATTTTTGTGGGTTAGACTTGCGTCGTTTGGACGATGTAGTTAGAATTTCTTGTTTTCTTTCCAGGTCAATTAATAAAATTAATAAAAATCTCTCCGTTTTTTGAAGTATTAATTTAATTCTCGTATTTTACTTTTGTTATTCTAAATGAAGAAGTGCATAGTTTCCAGATACATATCCCTATACGAAATATTGAAAGAGTATTTCTAAGTACGACCCTGTAATCACATTTTTTAGTGGTCTGTACTCGTAAACATACAAACTCAATTGAATTTCCAGGATGCTTATCTAGATGCATTAAATAGATACATTTCAATCTAAGAAATAAAAAAAAACCTCTCTGATACCATTGTTAACACCCAAAACGTGCATAAATTATTACTTTGACGGTAAATTTTTGGTAGTAAAATTGTCCGCGGAAAAATAAGATGGGAATAAGTAGATTCGACTTTTAATAGGTACTCTTTCCAATTATAAAGAGCAATTTTTAGGAAAAACGAGTTTTGAAATTTTTTGTTAAGCCGGACCTGCATTATCTTTTTGGAGATGCTTTTGATGGAGTTTTTAGGTAATGGTTATCACGTGTACCAAATTTCAAAATAATATACAGAGTAACTCGGAAGTTATGAGGTTCTAAAAAAATGGGATGAATTTATAAAACACCCTGTATCTCGATTATGAAGTGCAGAAGACACATTTAATATAGATATTTGGGAGCATTGAAGTGTTGCCTATCTACAGGTGAAGTTAGGCCCTTTCTCAATGTAACACCCTGTATATACCTTGTATAATCATAAGAAGGGTCAAAATACTGTAAAACTATATTCAAAACAAATCTCTCTTGACGGCACACCTTATAAAACAAGGACGTTCATATTGAGTTCTTCGTCGGTGATGAGGTACGCTGTCTTGGTTATCCGTCATCATCACACACAGTAATTTTCGTAACAGAAACTTTCAATATAGTGATGGTGAAATAGTGAGAGAGTTTCTCACTATCCGGGATTGTGGTATAACGCAGCTTTCAACAATGTATTTCAAATCTATACATATTCGTAGTTCATTGACATGCCAATGAATTTTTTTAAAATGTACTGGCAATGTTGTTGAACCTTTCCTCCAGATTAAATAAAGGTAGAACGTGTCGCGGTACACACGGTAGAAACTTTTGTCCCTTTTAAGCAAAAATTATGTAATACATCCGACGTTATAGATAAACAATTTGCATATTCCTCGGTGGTCGAGTAGTAAGCAAGCCAGACTCTCACGCGGTAGACCCGGTTCCGATTCCCCGTGAAAAAGTTTTTTTTTATTGTTAATTTCATTTTTAAATAATTATTCTGCTTGATATTAATAACGACAACAGGTAGACGTTTGAAATATTCAGCAGAATATTCATTATTATAGATAATGGTACGGTACCCTCCATGAGGGAGTCCGACTGGCAACATCTACTTATAACAGCATCGTATATTTAAAAAGGGAAGCCGTAGCATTATACAAATTGGACATTGAAGAACTGTACGTTTACCACAAAAAAATTAGTGGAAGCATAAAATTGAATTGTTAAATTTTCAATTTGGAGTTATATTACAGTTTATAGAAATTTTTTACTTTCTAGATTTTTTCTTAAGTGTGGATTGTCCATATCGCACTTGAACGATTAAGCACTTCGCCTACGGCGTCGTGGTGAAACTTCGTCCTCGTGCGATATGGCCATCATATCCACACTAGTTGCACGAACTACTATTTCTATCAAAATATGCCCTTTTACATCTAAATACAACCTGCCAAATGTCAAACCAATTCATCCATCCATTTTAAAGTTATCGAATCAAAACATTCAAGTTTTCAAAATTTCAACACCCTGTATTTCGAAAAGTAAATGTGCTAGACCCCTTAACCCTCCTATTATTTTGTCCAATTTTACGAGAGGAATCTACATGCAAACGTTGTAATTACCCTTAACGTTCGAGATGTTTATACCATTTTTCGCTCGATCGTATTGAAATAAATTCCGAATGAAATAATTTAAATTTCTTCGAAATGAACGAAATGTCAAAAGTGACATTTATACTTCTCGATCAGTTTAAAATATATTTTGCATTTTGGTGAAGTTGTTTTTATGCTATTTATTACTTTTCCGACGTGTTAAACTTAGAAACCAGTAAACACAACCTACCGTCCTGACAACCGATGCTGTAAATAAACAAAAAAGATCAATCACGCAAAAAAAATTATGGAAATAATAGTAAAAATTTATCCGAACAAATTCAAGTAGATCACCAGCACTGCGAATACCAGCTTTGCATAGAGTTTTAATATAGCATCGGTGGTTCAGTGGTAGAATGCTCGCCTTCCACGCGGGCGGCCGGGTTCGATTCCCGGCCAAAGCATATGAATCGCTGCTTCGTAAACGAGAGAGAGAGACTCAGGAGAGAGCACACGCACGCAAGTAAGGCACATAACGAAACAACGTAACATAACGTAACGAAACGGTCAGATCTTTTGCGTCGCGACCCCTGGTCGCTCAAACATAACCTGACGTAAAGAGCTAGAGTACCAAAAATATGTTTATCAAAACCGCTTCGTTGCGTATAATTTCGTTAACATAATCAGCTAATAATTAAACAGCTTTATTAAACAAAAAACCAGCCGTAATTGATGGAAACAAAAATTTATTATAATGTCAACATGAAATTCCGGTATTACTCTTGGCCAGCAAATTTAATCTAATTTTTTAATGATTTATTTTAAAATCATGTACAGTGGTTCCATACATTAATTTCGAAAACGCCAACCGATGTTTTGTTTAAATTAACAACAGCCGCTTCGCGTTTAACACCTGATAAAATATTTTCAGTGAAATATAATAAATAATTTTAGCGGCTTTAACCGAATACCACAATTCAGCACATTACAGTTTGTCTTTGAACTTTATTCAGTATTCAATACATATAAATCAATTATACAATCCAACACAATCTGGTGATAATTTATCGGAAATTGGCAAACATGTTGTTTCTCTATAAAAACATAACAAATGGTGTAAATAGAGTTATATAGTGAGGAATCCATGAATAAGTGAATGCTATGGATGGTCGATGTAGTGAGCCAAAATGTTTGGATCACAGCAGTGAGGTAAAAGTTAATTCTGCATTCTTAAGAATTAAGTTTTAGTATGTGAAAAATTTGATACGTATTGGGTCACAACAAATGTAATCATGGCAATAAAAAGGGCTTTGAATATCGTTTTTCAGGTCCGCCAACTTAACTTGAGGTAATTAAGACATACGGATTGAAATAGAAGTGAGTACAAGTAAATTAATAGACACACAAAACTATAACTGAGGAAAAAGAAGAGGGTTCATTAGGAATAAAAACTGCAGAATATAGAAAATCGAATGATAAATAACAACATAAGGAATTTCTACCAAAGAGTTGAGGGAAATGAGGTGTACAAATAAAATCCTAATTGAAAAACTACAAGACCAGAAAATAGGTGATATCATAGTTAATATGAAAAATGACAAAAATCCTGGAGGAAGCGGTATTACGGCAGAAACAAAAGAAGGAGGCAGCCCACTAAGAATAGAATTGACAAACTAATCCAAGAAATTTGGGAAGAATAAAAAAAACCACTAGTATGGAGGACTGTTGTGATTTGCAGGATATATGAATAGGAAGATATTAGTGTTTGCGACAACTATAGAGGCATTGCACTTCTGGAAGTGCTGTATAATATACTTGCCCACATAATAGGGAACAAATTGAACTTATGTGCAAAAGAAAGAAGAGGAGAATATCAAGGAGGTTTCCGCAATGGTCGTTCCACTATAGATCAAATATTCACCATAAAGTGCATGATGAGTAGCAGTTATCAACAAAATCTACCATTGCATATATTGTTCATAGACTACAAAAAGGCGTATGACTGAATTGACAGACAAAAGATGTACATAGCAATGAGCAAACTGGTACTGGCGGTAGTAAAACTTCGAACAAAGTTTCTTTGGAAGGCATTGTATTTGGGGCTTTCGATGTAAATTGAGATTTGAGACAAGGGGATCCACTTTCGACAGTTCTATTCAATCTGGTGCTAATAAGAGACAGCCGAAAGCGATAACGCCTAGTGATAGCCAGACGACATCGAAATGATAACAAAATCACAAAAAGAACTAGAGCAAATCTTCATAAATCTGGAAAATGAATCAAGAATATGTATAGGAGATAAACTTCAAAAATTGGTGCCGGCGAACACACGGTTTGGTAAAAACTATTAGCTTTAAAAAGTAAGTCACTTGAATATCTGGAAGTAACAGAGACAGATAAAAGCGATGAAGATATGAAAATAGACACAAGAATAATGTGGGCAAAAAAAGCCCTTCAAGTCCTAAAAAATATAATAAAATTGAAATTATTAACAAGAACAACATCAGACTATGCAAAACAATTATACAATCCAGTGGAGAAGAATAACGAACAAAGAAATCCGAGACATGTATAAGACATTCATGCATTACAAGTAAAATTCAAGTACAGCAGCTTCGATGGTTACGCCACGTGGGTAGGATGAATAACGGAAAATGTGTGAAGAATTTGGTTCTTGGAGAGGAAGGAGGTGACAAAAAAGGGAACGATCTACGAAGAAATGTTGGATGCTGTTGAAAAAGAATTGAGACAGTTAGAAACAGATGGCTGTAGTAGGATTGCTGTATAAAATGGAGAAATATAACAAAAAAAGTAGGAGCTATGAACATGTGAAGCCTTAAACGCTTTTCTATATATAATCAGAGAAATGGAACTGGCTGGTAATAGTGATCAAACCTGTTAATAATGATTACTACTTATATCATTAACAGTAATAAAACAATGTGATTGTTGAATGAGGACTTCCATCACTCGATTGCTTCAGTATATTTGACGTGTCGGTCAGTATTTATCTCCGTCATTTACTGAACGAAGATAAATACTGATTAGAACGTCATATATTATGTAATAAGACAATCTGATACCAATAACGTATATTCTTATTGAAGTTGAGAAGAAATGAAAAGTTGAACGAGTAATTGAGGAGTCTTTTGTTAAAAAATCAAATTACATTTTGTAAGTGATAGATTGCGCCACCTAGCGATGCATTATGTCTGAGGTGCTATGGACTTGACTTGAGTGGGTGTACTGTTGAAATCAATCAATCAACAGTCTTATTTTCCTTGTCGATCCCAGCTGAATACTTTGCAGCTGAGATTTGTTCGTATTTTACTCCCATTTTTTTCAATTGAAAATACTACTAGTTCATTCTGGTACATTGTTATAGATATTTATACAATGTTGTGTGCCGTACTTTTCAAATGAAAAAAAAACATATTGTGCCCCGCTCTCCACTGTACCTCCCTTTACCTTTTTCATTCCAAATCACCAATGTTTCAGGATTGAAATTACTTGCTGCTAAGTATTTGAAAATGATACACGAAAATCAAAAAACGCAAAATGATTCTATCAAAAACTTCCCTATTATTAACATATTTGTTTCGTAAAGGCTTTTGTGCGGTTGATGAACGAGGTTTCTGGCTTTTATTCCAACTTGTAATGCTTCAAACCGAACACATCCACAACATACCTACCGTTGGAAGTTTTCATCGTATATTCAGTCGTATGATGAGCGAAATAATTCCAAGTTGGTAGTTTGGAAACTTTTCTTTGTTCGCGAGCATCGACGCCGTAATGCGGTATTTTACTTTGGAAGCAGTTTTGTTAGATGATGATGCATACATGGTCCAAGAAGTTATAATAGAGATTTTGTATTATACTCACGATGGACGGTTAGCGTTTACGTGAAGATGCGAAGTATAATGCAGGAGTTTCACATAAATTAAATGGAAAGTAATTTCAAATAGTTGCACTTGAAGTAGTATTCGTGGTTTGAAAATGTGTAAAGGATCGGTAAATCTTCCAAAAAGTTACTTGTATATTATATTTTTTTAAATTGTTTATATCCCATATATATTTTAGTTGGTCTCCGGCAAGTCTACTTGACGAAAAATGCCAAGAAAGGCGAAGAAAATAAATTTGACGACTATTTAACCGAGTAAGAGTCAAGCAGCTGGGAGCTTCATAAAACTGCTCTAACAAATCACAAAAAAGAAAGAAGCAGCGCAAGGCAGGGGTCTTGGAAGAAGTTTTCTGAGAGTACTTCTCGCAGTACCAAAATTCACAAGATTCTCTCTAAAGAGTTGATTGCCGAGATATGGCCAATAAAGCGACCTGATGGCACTTTCACGGTCTCTAGAAGAGAAACGTTAAAAATGAATTTGATTAAAAATGATTTTCCTGGAAGCTTGACTCTGGATAACAATCGACCTTCCCACTTTGATGGTGCAAGACTCCCCAAGAATAATGAGTCGCCAAGAAAGTTATCACAATACCGGCAATCAAATGGGCAATTAAATCAATTCAACCCCTCAAATCTTCCGGCAAAAATTGCATATTTCCAGCTCTTCTGCAAAACGGACTGATATCTTTTCTGCTTAAAGGACTTGAAAGAATACTGGATTGCTCCAGGGGCTGCTACATCTGGTGGGTATACATATATAACTACCCCCTGCGCTGCTCTCTTGAACTGAATGTTGAATCAAATTATGGAAAAGTTTTTTTCTTCAAGAATACAAATGATTTAGGGTGGGTATTTTCAGCTATTTTCAGTAGTAATACCCCTAGGGTCTTGATAATACCGAGATAATTTTGTCATAGAGAATGCTGAAAGCGTGTTGCTTGAAAATAGCCCAAGGCCGCAGGCCGAGGGCTATTGTCTTTGAGCAACACGCTTGAAGGATTCTCTACGACAAAATTTTGAGTATTTATCAAGACCCGAGGAATATTCGATAAGATAATTTTTCACTTTGTGGATTTCAAAAAATTGATTGTCAATCTGACGTTCAATAATTTTTAATACCAACGTTATTAGTTTTAATCAAATATTATTCAATTTTATTTAAAACTGCAGTTGTGAAAAGTACAATTGGTAAATTAATTGAGTCGTTAGATGCAATACCAAATCTTTCCGACATTTTTAATCCAGTTGTCAGTTTGACGTTTAATTAATTTTTAATAAAAAATAAACACCAAACTGAAAACACCACATGTAGGGTATTATCGCTGTAATACAGCGGTGATTGGATGAAATTTGACACATGACTTGAAACTAAGTAATTTGATTGGTTACTATATTCAAGAAAAAAATTTCACATATAACTGAAAGTTGACTTGTAGAATGACGTCACATGTTATAGTTAACTTTGCATTGACGGAGTTAACTTTGTCTGGTGGAAGAGTTATCGAGTAAAGTTAACTTTATGGAAAAACCAGGTTCTCGTGATTTGATAGCTGATCTGTATCGTCGGTTCAGTCAACAATTTGGCATTTATAACCTTAATTAATTATATTGTGAATATTTTGATTGCTTTTACTTTGTTTTCTTTGAATCTTGCAATGTTAACAAACGATATCCAAGATATTTTTGAGGGACTTTTAACCGACAATGGAGAAGATGCTATGAATATTGTTGAAGGCCCTCAGAGACAAAGGATATTTTGCACTCCACCATGTCCTTGAATTCTTCCACTAATGATGGAAGATATTCAATTTCCTCATTGGAAAAGTTTATGGCTGGTCTATCCATTCAGACAGGAACAAATCAAATAAAAATTCGACACTGGGAACGAAATAACAAATACACCAAACAGACATATCTAAACTAGACCATAAAACCGAAGTGAAAATGCCGAAACTCTAGGCCATAGAGAATATTTCTCTATGCTCCAGGCTATTCTCCTTTTTATTTTTCTCCTTTCTTTGGAAAATGGAACATTTATAAAACTGACATTTTAAAACCTAAAGTTAAATTCAAAGTTAACTAAAAGACATGTTTATAATACCCGCCCTTAATGACGCAACATCCAGTGGAAAAAATTTGTGATGAGTTGGGATGAAATGAGAATCTTCATACCGGCAGGTTTTGGCGAGATATGCTGAAATTGAATTTGGATATTGACCGAGGGCTCATTGTTACTTTTAATTAGATTTTCTTGTACGGATGGATTTTTCGAGAACGAGAAACCAATAAAAGTCTGCTATTCATTAAGCTAACTAAAATGCAAGTCGGATTTTTCAGAACAAACCGATGTCGACGTCAAGTTAAAATGTGGATGGACTTCATCACATGGAAGTAGGAAACTTAGAGAACGCAGTTTCAACTGAAATTTGGTTGTTGAGAGTATTGAACTACAGGTTTTGTTAAAAAGTTCGAAAGAACCCTAATAATGTATATAAAAACCTCTACATGATGAATATATAATTTAAATTGGCTTTAAATTGACTTCATAGGCACAAACCTAATCTTAATATATATAAATCACGTGTCACATGTTTGTCCGCGATGGACTCCTGAACTACTTAACCGATTTTAATCAAATTTGTACACCGTGTGCAGTTCGATCCAACTTGAAAGACAGGATAGCTTACATCTCAATATTATTGCATTGCCAATTATTCGTCTTTATCTGTTAGCTCCAAACGATTCTAACAGATGACGACATCTTCATCTTCAATGGGCTGCCCTTCAGAAGGTTACAGTTTCCAATTCGTTTAGCTTTTGCCATGTCTATAAATAAGTCAAGGCCAAACAATGTTTGTGGTTGAGATTTGAAAAAACCATGTCTTTCTCATGGGCAGCTATATGTTGCATGTTCACGTGTAGGAAAATCCTCGTACCTATTTGTGTTAGCGAAAGACAGGTTAACCAAAAATATTGTGCAGCGATAAGTGCTAAATTGAATTGAAATCAAAAGTGATTATAATTCAGATTAATAAATATTATTGTTAGAAGATTTTAAACTATCCGCCCAACCTACCTCATTTATAAGTTTAACTGTTCCATGTTATTTACTAAACACTTTGTAATATACTCATTTGTTACAAACTTTAATGAAAATAATAATAAATTCCAAATTTAATTTTTTGCATTGGTTTCTGCTTTACATCAACTGTACGGAAATTGATCAATTGTGTTCAAAGTCCTTCCCCTTCAAATCCAAAACCAGTAAATTTTTATACCATTTTTATACGTTTCCGTCTTCGTTCATAAGTAATAATTTCATTGTAATAAGGTTTTTTTTGCAAATGTAATCTATGTAAAAAAGCATGGTGGTGCCCATGTTTGATGTTCTCCTACCGTTCGCTTTTAATAGTTTACAACAATATAATATGACAAAAACGTTAGCCACAGCAACGCGTGGCCGGGTCAGCTAGTAATAGTATACTATTCAACAAGCATATAATGATGGATATTATTCTTGAAGGTGCGTTCATGTCACGAGCCGCAGGCCTGGGTCCTAAAGTTCTCAGTCATCGTCAAATATTTCTTCGGCGCCAGATTCACAGGGTCACCCAGGGTGATCCTAGCAAGACTGCATCCTTTGATTCCATCCCATCTCTCAAGGGATTGAACATGGGCGTCACTGGGTCCTAAAATTTTCAGTCCAGCCGCTTCTCTGGCTGAATAATCGGCAATGAGATTATCTTTACTCCTGTCGTGCCCTTCAACCCACCTCAGGGCTGAGGCGTTAGCTAAATCTTGGTGGCACTCTAGTCCCGATATAACACGTTGTCTGTCCAATGCTAATAAGGCTTGTCTATTGTCAGTGCATATTGTTATGTTTTTGCCAGAAAGCCCTTTCCTGGCTAGTTTTTTTGTGGCAATTGAGTGGGGCTAGTGGACACACCTTTATGCAGGATGTGCGAACAGGAAGGTAAGACTGTGAGGCATATCTTATGCTAGTGTCCGGGATTATCGTCAATAAAAGAGTTCAGTGAGTCTTGGCCTACACCTGCCGATATAAAGGAGATGTCTCCTAGTGACCCCTCCACCTTCCTGGGTAGGACAGGATGGACGATGACCTAGGAGGACAACTCCTCGGGAGGATGTACAATGGGTCACATGTGGCCTAAGTGTGCTGTGAGCCTACACTCACCCTCCCTACTTTACAGATACAGCGAGAGAAAATGTCAATTTCAAAATATTTAATGGATAAACAGCTCCTAATGTATTTTTAAAAGTATCAAAAACAAATTTATTTTTACATTAGAATTCATAAACAAACCCGATAACACTTTATCACAACTCAACGAATATTCAATGATGAAAATGAAAAAAAAAGGTTGACTGTATCTTCCAACAAAATGTTCACAAAGAAATACAAGAAGGCAAAAAGCTAAGGAAAATACGTTCCATTCCAGTGGCGTTCCATATTTTATTGAATGTATTCATGAAAAAAAAGGTTGGAGTGTCAAAAGGATGCTGACACTCTCTGGAAATCTTCAATAAATGAGAATAAATGGTCGCTACCACTTCCAGTTTATGAGTCTTATACAGGGTGATTCATTAAGAATGTCCAATTTTTGAACTGTAGATTCTAGACTTCAAAATATGATGATTCTGCTTAACATGCCTTATGCAAATATTGCTAGTTTCCGAGATACAGGGTGTTCAAAGTTTAAATTTAAATTTTGATCTTCGCAATAATTTTTTATGTTTTCACAATTTCTCTTTGAGCATTTGCTTTGAAGTTTTTTATTTTTGTTTAAAAATTTGTTATTGTTACTTACATATTTAGGGAATAATAAATTTTTTTATGAAAAAATTTAAATTTATTGAACTTTTTAGAAGCAAATAACTCGATAACCGATTGAGTTACACGAATCAAAGAAGAGTAACTTTTTTTGTAGAATTTAATGCTTTTTAATATTTTAGTTGTAAGCTTAGCTCAAAAAAAGTTTACTTTGATTTAATTAACACAAAGAAGTGTAACTAGCGCCCTCTATTAGCAATGTTAAATTAGAGTGCAAATTATGATTCCTCATGCCAAAAAATGTGAAATTGCCAATTTTCAAAAAGAAATTGTGAAAACATAAAAAATTATCGCGAAAATCAAAATTCAAATTTAAACTTTGAACACCCCGTATCTCGGAAACTAGCAATATTTGAAAAAGGCATGTTGAGCAGAATCATCATATTTTGAGGTCTAGAATCTACAGTTCAGAGATTGGAAATTCTTAATGAATCACCCTGTATAAACTTTTATAAACTCACGCTACACCGTTTTTCATATATTAAGAGGTGATATTTTTAAAATGTGTTCATATTATGGGAAATATCCAAATTTTTGTCGATTTCTATTCACTCGAACACGCAAAAACAAAATATTTATAACGATTGTATTCGTCAAGATCTGATGCTACTGGATTTATTGTGCCCGAAAACAGCATACGTTAAAAATTCATTCAGAGAATATCAAATTGGCAGGACGAAAGGGAAATAAGAAAAGCTTCAACAGCGGCGAACGCTCTGTTCCATCAATTTTTTATCAAAGCAAGGAAAACAACCTCCAACCAGAAAACAATTCACCCGTTTTGGATTTTCAAAAAGAAACTGAGTATTCATGGAGTATTTTTTATCAAGCTTTATATAGGGTGACCAAATATTTATGGAGAAAGAGTGAAGAGTGTATGGGTTGAGCCAGAATAATGTGAGCATTGTATGAAAGTTTTTTCAATACAACCCCTTGTTTTGGAGTAAGAAGCCTCCAAAGTTGAAATTCAAGTGACGCACGTTGAGTGCCAGCGTCCAGAATACTGGACATACCGGTTCCAGGATGCGTCGTTGAACAATGATTCTCTATAGTTCGATTTTTATTCATTCAGTAACTAGCATCCCATTCATTTATTAATAATATACGGCGGAACTTTTATCATCGTTTGGGACACTGTTTAGCAACAAACAGAAATTAATTTGAGCATTTAATTAAATGAATAAATTTTTGAAACGAATAACTTAGCTTTATTTCAAATTCGATGTTTTTTAGACAAAAATTGGTAAATTTTAAGAATTCTACCACAGCGGCGAATCGAACCTCCATACTTAAGCTTTAACTTTCAAATTTCCCGTGCTTGAACTCGTCTGGCTATCTCCTACGCGGTTGAATGTATTCAGAAGTGGTATGAAAATGGAGTTCGACATTTTTAAACATAAATATCCATTTTTTTATCAAACCAGAGAAAATTTAGGAAAATTAAGAGTGCATTTGACATGATTTCTTGACGACCTTTTCAAATTCGTTATTATTTTTCATGAACGGTATTTGGTGAAAAATTTAGCTCGCGTTTGATAGTTTTGTACAGGAATCCCTATGTCGCATCTTATGAATAGCACAGTGTATATTTTTTGGTGTGAAATTTTCGTGGGCCAATTGAAAATTGTTCCATTGAAAGTTTGATGAAGTTGCTGCTGTTTATCAATTTTAAGTTTCCCAACAGTTTTCAATAAACCCAACAACATTCCACTGAAATAACAAAACCGTAATCTTTCCTAGACCTGCTGCAATAAAAAAACATCATTGTATACAGGGTGTCCCAGGAATTTGTACCAAAAACTTGGAAGGTGATAAAAAGGCTAAAAATAATGATGGTATTTAATCTAAAATTTTTTCTTCACGCCCTTCGTTAACGAAATATAGGGCTCTAAAGTTGGGAATTAAAAATGGTTTTCTATTGACAATTATCAAATGGCTGATTGGTAATATTTCAACAGTTAATAAACATCATAATTGCACACTTTTTGGCGTGATATACAACATACTTGTGAACTCAGGTACCGAATAAGTTAAATGGTGAATGCGCCATTTTATTTGTAAGTAAAACTCGTTTCAGTTATAAATGCAATAATTGGCTTTTGTGAACATTTTTAGAGATATCAAGTCCTCTTGTGACATCTCGATAACATTAACGGTTTAAGAGATACGGACAATTTTATGTCGCACTGCACACCTATTGGCGCATTTACATTAATTTTGAATGTACAAATTATTAATAAATTGGTGCAGTCTACATTTATGAATATAAACTTTTACTTTGTTTAACTATGAAGAACTTTATTGAGAACGAACATTACTTTAATAAAAGTAATATCAACAAAACTCTGGAAAATGAATAACTACATTACATTAGCAGATTAGAAAAAACGAGTAACCAATTAATTAACGACATCAAAAAAGTCAAAACGGCTTGAAAAAATTACACCAATTTATTAATAATTTGCTAATAATACAGGATGCTTCCTGTAATCATACATTCAAAATAAATATGAATGCAGTGCGACATAAAATTGCCTTTATCTCTCAAACCGTTAATGTTATCGAGATGTCACAAGAGGACTTGATATCTCTAAAAATGTTCACAAAAGCCAATTATTGCATTTATAACCAAAAAAAGATATACTTACAAAAAAAAGGCTCATCCATCATTTAACTTAGTCGGTACCTGAGTTCACAAGTATGTTGTAGTATCACACTAAAAAGTGTGCAATTACGGTGTTTATTAATAGTTAAAATATTACCAATTTCCAATCAGCCATTTGATAATTGTGAATAAAAAACCATTTTCAATTCCCAACTTTAGAGCCCTATAGTTCGTTAAGGGGCATCTACCAAATTCTACCTTGCACAATTATGCTTTGTATATTTTTTTGTTTCCCTACGTCCTCACGTTTAAGTTCACATAACGAAAATTTCATTAGAAATATGAAAG
>CAJUYG010004734.1:0-15826 GCA_910591675.1 Galerucella calmariensis | reverse complement strand
TAGAATGCTCGCATTGCACGCGGGCGGCCCGGGTTCGAATCCGGGTAGGAGCATATTTATTATTATGAATCGCTGCTTCATAAACAAGAGAGAGACTAAGGAGGCACAAGCACGCAAAAGCAAGGCACATAACGAAGCAATGTAACATAACGTAGCGTAACGTAACGCGTAACGGTCAGATCTTTTGCGTCGCGACCCCTGGTCGCTCAAACATAACCTGGCGTAAAGAACTAAAGTTCCAATAAAATAGGTAACAGAGATTTGATCGTCTGCGACTTACTTCGGTCGGCCTCTATACAACAGTATTTTTTTTTCAAAACACATTTTTTTATAATGCTCCACCTGAATTACCGATAAAGTGTAACAAATGAGTTTTCCATTGTCTTTTACAGTTTTTCCAAAATAAATCATACCAACCGAAACTCATAAAAGTATTTTCTTTTTCATGTAATCTTTTGGGGACCATAAATATCCTAAAAAACTTACAATTGTAGAAACTTTAAGACCTGACTCTCGAAATTCTTACGTAAAATTTAATATTTAAACTCGAACATCAATAAATAATCACCAATGCTTTTAAAGTTGTATAAAAGAAAGTTTCCTTGTATTTTTTGTTCTAAAGTTTATCTCTGTCATAAGGACTACATAAATAATGCGGAATCGACTTCGTTTGGAAATAACCATAACTATGGAAGACGCTTATCTTCTAGGTCATATTCATCATACAGTGCGTCCATAAATTCTTAATAAGCTAACTAAACAGTGGTAGGATGAGAAACATTTCGAAACCTGTCGATTTTTAATTTAATTTTAATGAAATTAAATTAACTTTATTGAGAAAAAAAAAACAGTTTAAAGTGGTAAAAGGGATCCTTCGCAGGTATAGTTCCTTTCACGATCTAAGAAACTAACTTGACTTGGGCTTGAGATGCGAAAAAAACCATAGCTCTATATCTAACACTGTCAAGTTTCAATTCAAATACCCAATTACACTGCACTATAGTTTTATCACTAGGAGCGCTCACCACTTCCCAAGCATTGTTTTCATCAAAGAAACTAAATTCATTCTTAATTGCCTACTTCCATCTGCTCCCGTCTGGTTTTGCTAAGGCATCCTGCAATGTCAGTGGATCACTACTTAGTTCTGAAATATACAGTGTGGAAACCACTTATGGAATAAAATTCTGTATGTCATTATTTTAGAAAATTATAAAAAATGCCGAGACACGTCAACTTTTGAATTGAGTTGTGCGTTATGTAAACATAAATTTAAATGTACAGGGTGATTCACGCAAGTATGCCATAGTCGGTGTTGTTTTTTTAGTGAAACACCTTGTATATTTGCATATTTTTGAAATCCCCTTAATAAACCGATTTCAATAAACTAAATAATGTATGGTCAATTATGAATTATACAGGGTGAAATTTTTATTTTTACAGTTATTAAACACATACATAAAATACCTGATGTATTTGATTTTAATACATTAAAATAAATGCTCAAAATGTTCTCCACCTAGTTGTTGGCAATAGCACAGTCTTCTATAGAACTTCTCCTTAACTTTGTTTAAAGTTTGAGGTGAAATATTCCGTATTTCTGTAGTTATCCTGTCTTTGAGGTCTACAATGCTAGTTGGTTGTGTTGCATATACTTTGTTCTTGAGATAACCCCACAGAAAAAAATCTAACGACGTAAGGTTTGGCGATCTAGCTGGCCACTCAATAGTACCTCTTCGTCCAATCCATTTATTGGGGAAGACTTCATCTAAATGAGTTCTTTCCATTAAAGCATAATGGGGGTGTTGCCCCGTCTTGCTGGAACCAAACATTTTCATTCGGTAAGCTAGGATCTATTGCGTTGGGATATAAGTTTGCCAACGCAGGAATAACTTCATTTCTAAGCATATTTAAATATTTTTCAGCTGTCAAATTTCCATCTATAAATATGATACCGGCCCAAACGTTCACCTTTTGAGGGTACTGAGTATGTGTCTCACGCATCCAATTAGGATTTTCTGCTGACCAATATCTACAGTTCTGTCGGTTTACCTCTCCATTCAATGTGAATGTTGATTCGTCAGAAAATATAATGGTACCAAGAGCTATCTCATTTCTGTTCAGCTTATTCATCAACCTTTCGCAGAAATCCATTCTACGATCTGGATCGTCTTCTGTTAACTCCTGCACAAAAGTTAATTTGTAGGGATGAAGTTTTTCTTTATGAAGATATCTTAGAACAGTTGTATGACTAACATTATTTTCACGGGCAATTTGACGTGTACTTGAAGTTGGATTCTCTTCGACACTTAACAAAATATCCACTTTCACATCATCTTCAACGAAGTGTGGTTTTCTTTTTAATGGTTCGACATGTCCAAGTTCTCTGAATTGTGCATGAATTTTAGACACAGTACTTTGTGAAATATTAGGTAATTCGGGATACCTGTGATTAAATAAGTTTGCCACTTCAACTTGACTTCTGCAGTTATCCCCGTACC
Organism: Galerucella calmariensis; assembly: GCA_910591675.1. NCBI lineage: Eukaryota > Metazoa > Arthropoda > Insecta > Coleoptera > Chrysomelidae > Galerucella > Galerucella calmariensis. The sequence goes on along the minus strand of CAJUYG010004734.1, from coordinate 13,328 downwards.
CGATCATCATTAAAATCTCAATTCGGTGAGTCTCAGTTAAATATTTCATTGTTATGTCGACAAGGAAAGAGTGTTTAACAAAGATTTCACTTTTTCAATATAAACTGTCAACACATCAACAACTGACAGAATAGAAAACAATCCACATTATTTACGGATTTAAAACAATCCACATTATTTACCGATTTTGTCTAATTATTGGCGTTTTTAGGCAATTTTTAGGTATTTATGATAAAATTCATGGGCGTAGCAGGTTTTGTTTAATATACAAATAAGTCTAATAATTAGTTAGTTTAGATTTTTGATAAATCCATATTTAGCTAATTTAAAAAAGTACCAATATTTCAAGTTTAATAAATTATTAATTTTAAAATTTCACCCTGTATAATTCATAATTGACCATACATTATTTAGTTTGTTGGAATCGGTTCATTAAGAGGATTTCAAAAATATGCAAATATACAGGGTATTTAATTTAAAAAAAAAACAACACCGACTATGGCATACTTGCGTGAATCACCCTGTACATTTAAATTTATGTTTACATAAAGCACAACTCAAATCAAAAGTTGACGTGTCTCGGCAGTTTCTATAATTTTCTAAAATAACGACATAAAGAATTTTATTCCATAAGTGGTTTCCACACTGTATGAGCAAATGTACGATACAACATTTTCAAACTTTCTTGGTTTTGGCGTTCGTGCTGACCGTCTAAGTGTTTCAGGAGTCTGTACTGGATGCTCTGGCTCAAAATCACTATCACTCCCCCGTGCCTCACTAGACTGTTACGTTTCACTTGATGTGTGACTACGATTTGCAATTACTGGATGGTCTTTCATTGTATTCCCGTATCTGTGACTCCCACTTGAACTGGAATCTCCATCCTTTGGTCCTCCTCTTCTATAGCAATCTGTGGTGTATTTTCCATTATAAATACAGGGTGATTAATAAGTAATGGGCCAAATTGTAAATCTACGTTCAGAAGGCCAGAATAATAATATTATCATTAACAATAATTGGTCTTAGTCTGCTCCTTACTGAGGTACAGGATGTTAAAGCGAAAAAAATAAAATAGATTTTTGTTAATACATCAGCTACTTTTCTACATAATGACTTGAAAATTGGTATGAACTAGTTTTTGTAAGGGTAAACAAGAATGTGTGAGAGGATTTGAGTCAACTCATAGATGTCGCCACATGCGCCATATGAATTAGATGAAATCAGCTACAAATTTTTTATCGCTCATTATTTTACAACATACTTATTTAATTTGGATAGCCCCATCATTTCTGTAGAAAAAAGCTATACTTCTTTGATCTTCAAAATATTAACGATTTTCGAGATATTTGAATTTTACTAATTCACCACACTACATTTCACGGAGCATTAATCCTGTACCTCAGTAAGGAGCAGACTAAGACCCATTATTGTTAATGAAAATATCATTATTTTGGCCTTCTGAACGTAGATTTACAATTTGGCCCATTACTTATGAATCACCCTGTATATCTCTTCTGGTGGTTACTACATTGGATTTAACGTTGTAAGGTTAGGTTAGGTTCTATGTGAGTGGGGCCTTCTCGCCACCTCCACTGCGACCTTCGTTAGGTCTATTGTGGCTCACCAATAGGAATTACAAATCACCCCACAAATCTGTGCTTCTGGCGAAGTCCATGGTTGTATTTGGTGATACTTTTTTGAAGTCGTTCGGCTCTAAGGTACTAAAACCGAATATATTATACCTCACCCTTCCCAAGCGTAGTATGTGCTCCGCAGTTTTGTCCTCCAAATTACAGAACCTACAGTCGGAGGTCTGAACTAGACTCATCTTCTCTAGGTGGTAATTTAGTCTACAATGTCCTGTAAGCAGTCCTGTCAGAATGCGTAGGTTTGTTGTACTCCATTCCATCTTTCGCCTTTTAACGTTGTAAACTCAATATCCTTTCGTAGTTTCGCTGTAACCAACCAAGATATGTCGATCAACTTTCTTATCCGACTTCATTCTCTTTTACTTTGGGATATGTACCATTACTGGGCTACCGAATATGCTTAGATTGCTTACGCCAGGTGTGCACTCCCTGCCCAAATTTCGTAAGAAGTTTTCTGCAAACCTGAAGCAATAGATCTATTTTACAGCTAAACTGCAGTGTTTACCGCTTCACCCGAAAATTTCTTCTATAAATTTGCAAGAAAAAGCATGCACTCTGCTTTTTCAACAATGGTACAATTAAGTCTTTCTGACATTCAGTTCCGGTGTATACGGATTGGTCAACTGATGCAAAATTCCATTGGCATTTAAAAATCATTTGATTTGATTGTTGCGGAACTCACCACTATTATCTGATCTTAAAGCCTTTTTGATAGTCAACCAGGTTTTTAGAAGTTTCAAAACATTCGAAAAACTCATCTTTTGTCTTAAAAAAATATACAAACACCATTTCGCTGTAGTCATCTTCAAATGTGAGCAAATATTTTGATTTACCAATGGACTTGGTTTCCATGGGACCACATACATCTACATGTACCACCTCCAGTAAGCTTTCAGTACGCCTGCCTTTGTGTGTGAACGGTAATCGACACTGCTTACCTTCTCAACATACTTCGCAGTTTAAAATCTGTAGACGCAATGTTTTAACTACAAATACCGAACTGCTTTTAAGTGCAACCAGATGATATTTAATTTTGGGCTTATTATAATGAACTCACTATTCTTTCAAACAACCCCACCAGTATTTTTTTAATAAAACTCCTCCCTTTTTCAATTTGCAAATTTCGTTTGATATATTATTCTTTTTAAAAATGGTAAAATGGAAAAAAATCTATATGTTTCTGGATTTCTTGTTACTTTATGTTCGCCTTGAATATAAAATAATGGAATATTTAAGATAATAAGTTCAATTTCATGTAAATTATTTCACATAATCTCAACCATACTACAGAAGGAATTTTTTGCCAAAACGGTTCTTAAAATATTTGGAGACATACTTTTTCTTTCTTATTATTTACATATAAAATGAATGAAACAAAAAGTTATTAGATTTGGGCTCGTCGTAAATTAATATTAATTTACATTAAAATTTTAATTGCCAGAATAATTTTAAACTGTCTTAAGCAGTCTTTCCGAATTAACATAATTACGTTAATGAAGTTTGAAAAGTACCGTTTGCAGCAATCAAGGCTTTAGATTTGCTTACTAAAAAGTTTGTGGTAGTTAGAATTTGTAGAGAAAAATCCGGCAAATGACGTCATGAGGTTTGAAATAAAATGGGCCCTTTCAGTAGATGCTTAAATCTCAAAACAAATATTTTATTTGAAAGCTTACTGATAATTTTTCACTTTGTGCAGCTTTGTTTTGAATATAAATATAAATATTAGAGTTATTTGAACACGCGTTTGACCTTGGGGCAAGTGACGTCATAAGGTCTGGAGTTATGTTGGCAGTATTTGTGAGAATGGCTAGCCAATTGCTGCTACAGCTACGGCCGAGGCCAAAATATGCAACGAAGAAGCAAATGTTCCTCTTTTTTGGTCAACTTCTTTTGAGCTTTTGCTTTTTTGAACCATGGTTTTCGCCTGTTTTCGTCTCGAGGAACCTAAATGAATATTTTGCTTGGGCAATTTATATTGTTATTTTAACAAAAACAAATTATCCAAAATGAAATAGAATATCAATATCAATTTCTAGGTTACATGAGAGATGTCAAAATCAAATACCGGGGAAATAACGGTCTGTCGTTTACAAGGTCGTAGGCTCTTTGAAGTCACGAAGAATGGAGGAGTGACGTCACGTTCAAACCACGCGATGCTTTCCGTACTTTTGATAATTTTTTCAGGATACAAATCAAGCTCCAAAAAAAAATAAAAAAATAATGGGATATTTTTCATAAAATACTTTAATTTAAACCAATAAAAAAAATGAGAAAGCCCATTATGTTGGCAGGATTTGCCAGATTTGCTGGCCAATTGCTGCTATCAAACATTCAATGAAAAAGAACTTCAGCTTACAATTTTGTTTTTTTTGGTTCTGTGTTGTGTTAATCAATTTGATTTACTTTCCGAATATTGTTGTACTTTTAAGTTGTTCGTGTATTGTATATTATTCAAATAGAGCCAGAATTATGGAATGCAATCTCGTTCTCTCGAGATCTCGGCCTTTTTAGCGAGACTGGTCTCTGCAGAAAAAATGGGCGAGATTTCGCGAGTTTAACGAGATAACATTCGAGCAAATGGACATTTTGTGCCTCATAAAGAGCTATTTTTCTAATAATGGCATGTGATGTGAACTGAAGCTCACCGGCGTTCAGGGGCGTCTCTGCAGGGGTATCCGGGGGTCATTCTGTGGGAAAAATTGCATAGTCCTTGCGAAGATATAAAGTAAACGTACGGTTGATTCCCGATTATCCGAACATCCGATTATCCGGGCTCATTAATTTCTGCTCTAATTGTCAATTTAAAAATGTGGGAACTTCTACGAAATCAGACATTAAAAATAATTCTGATTGCGTAATGAAATTCACCTGCTCGCTTGATGAAGAAGATAGAAGCTCAAAACGTACTAAAAAATCTCAAAATGTATTTCTGGAGAAGGCAGTTAGGGATAAAAATTAATTTCTACTTATTTTTTCTTGACAACGGTAGCTGGAACGCTACCGAAACGTTGTAATAAAGAATTTAAAAATATTGTGGTTTAATTTCCCAAGAAATTAAAAAAAGAATATAATAAAAAAGTTTGAACAATGACGTTTAATTAAAATATTTATGTCAAATTTTTGGTTTTCCGGTAAGGTAGCCGAAAAAAATGTTATAATCCCCCTAACTTATGCTAACCAACAAAAAGCGTGGATGAACACAGATATTTTTCTTATATTGTATGAAACTTCTAAAGGAAATGGCAAAAGAGGGCGCCATCGCACCCTTCCGCTGATACACTGAATCGAGAAAAATTGGAAGTTGACAATTAGGCTTTTGTCCCCTAACGTAACCAAACGTAACATCGATATTGCAACCTATGAACTAAAGTGTCATTGAAACTTTAAAACGTTTATACAGAAATCATAAAATACTTACAGAAATCAGCTTTTATAGGAAACTCATGTTCGACTGGGTCCTCAACCAGTACCCAGGCAGTGTTGGACTCATCCCCAACGGAGATGCCTACCAACCAAACCCACCTCAAACTCGCCGTTACTCCCGCCTTGGAATCACTACCCTAGCATACGTCAAGACGGGCGGCGGTCCCTCACTCACTCTCCATCATCTTCTTCCCTCTATCACTCCTATCTCTCTCATGCCATAGCTAGTCCTTCTCTTCCCCTAATCATGCTCTCCACCACGCCACTTATCTCCATCCATTCCTCATCGCCCCTCAACATAATCTCCACCATATTTTCCCAATACACCGCCTCTCCCAGTTTATTTTCTAGCTTCTTCAAAACTTCCTCATTCTTCCAACATTTAAACACATGTCCCACATCATCCTCCACTTCACATCTCTCGCACACTCCAGTTTCTCTTTTCCCAATCTTGTGGAGGTAACCCACTCTTGACCCATGCCCTGTGAGCACCTGCGTCAAGAAGTAGTTCACCTCTCCAAATTTCCGGTCCACCCAATTTCTCCTGCTCCCAATCGCTCCTTTCAGCGCGCCCTCATACTCATCCCACGTTCTCTCCATTTCCTTATCCATCCATTCCTGTACTTCCTCTCTGCTCCCCTCCAGCGTTTATGTCTGGCTCTAGCCATCAAGTCCAATGGATAGGACCGTGACAGCACTGCTGCTGCCAGTCCACCCACTGTCCTGTACGCCTGCACCACCCTCAAAAGTATTCCTCTCTGCACCCGCAGGAGTGGTCTAACCCTCGCATTCACCCCTGCTTTCTCACCCCACACTTCCGCGCCATACAGCATACTCTGCTCTACCGTCCTACCAATTATCCTCCTCTTCCATTCTCCCGGTCCTTTCACATTACCCATCAATATTCCCAGCCACGCTGCCCTTACTTTTGCCTTGTGTGCAGCCTTCAACATATGGGTTTTGAAGGATAATTGGCTATCCAACCACACCCCCAGATGCTTCACCGCTTCCTCCATCCGAATTTTCTTTCCCTTCACCATCACCCCCACCTCCCTTGCCTTGCTCCGCCCTTCACCAGTAGCCCCACCGTCTTATCCTCAGCCACTTCCAGTCCACACCGCTCTATCTTCTCCACAATCTTCCTACACATCCTCTCCGCCTTTCTTTCTATCTCCACCTCTCTCTTTGCCGTACATACCAGACATACATCGTCCGCATACACCGTAATCTCACATCCCTCTTCACATACTATCCCACAAACTTCATCAAACACACACTTCCAAAGCGTCGGTCCCAGAACCGAGCCCTGGGACACTCCAATCTCCGTCCCATACCTTCACCCCCTAGTGTCCACTATCACACGCCCCGTCAGGTAGTCCTCTACTAGATTAACTAGCCCCTCCCCTACTCCGAGCTTTGTCAACGCGCTCAACACCGCCCGTTTACTGACACTGTTGAACGCGTTCCCCACGTCGAAGAACACAAGCAGGGCAAATTTCTTCTTCCTACCGTTACCCTGCCTAGCCCTTTGCACCAAGTCCACCACCCTGCCCAGCGCTGAGATGCATGACTTTCCTTCTACAAACCCATGTTGGTTTTCCCTAAAACCCCCATTCCTATCAACTTCCTCCTCAATCCTAACCTTTATTATCCCCTCCATCAAGTTACCCAATCCACACAGCAGGCTGATGGGCCTGTAGTCCCCCGCCCGCTTCCCATCCCTACCCGTCTTCTTCACAAGGATCACCCTGGCCACCTTCCACTTTTCCGGGAACTCTTCCTCCCTCAGTATCCTGTTAAACAGTTCCAAAAAGTATTCCCCATTGTCGTCCAACAACCTCTTCACCATATCACCTCTCATGCCATCTATCCCTGGGGCTTTCCTTACCTTAACATTTCTCCCCCCCTCCTCTACTCCCCACTTCTCTACCGACCTTATCCCTCTCATTTCCCCTATCTCCCTAGTATCCTGGGCTTCCCGAATTCTGCCCTCCACACCCCCTTCTACCCCTGTAAACAATTTCTCTATAATCTTTTCTCCCAATCTTCCTCTAGCACCACGTTCCTATTTCCACCCATTCTTTTCACCGCTATCTCAGAAACAGAAATCAGCTACTCTCAGCAGACAACGCCGAAACAGAAACGATGTTGAAGTTTTTTAAGGAAATTGATTTGAAAGATTGTTATATGCTGGTAGAAGCGTGGAACTCTGTGGAATCGCAAACATTAAAAAGGGCGATGAACTCTATCTAATTCTTCAATTAAACCACACGACGATTTTAACGAAATTAAGAAGTGGCTAAACTGCGATAGTGAGGACTCTGGATACCAAAAATTAACTAATGAAGAAATCATTGACGATTTGAACAGTAACGAGAAAAAAAGAAGAGGCTGAAACTGGGGATGTCTATTAAGTATCATCTCACACAGAAGCTTTTTGAAGCCACAATTAATGTTGTTTTTAAATGGTTTGAAAGACGTATGAAGTACGAATCTGATCCCATACAGTTATTACAACTGAAGCTCATCAGGGAATTGGCCGTAATGAAAAGTTGTGATTGGATACGTCAAATAAGTTACTTTGAATGTTAGAGAAATGAAGAATTGAAAGTGTGGGCTCTTGCCAAACTGACTTTAAATTTGGAGGTAATAAAGCCAGTTCGCAGGGCTTTGTTATCTGATGGAAATTAAATAGAAAAAATTTAATTTGGTAAGAAAAGTTAAAGGGTGCCACTGATTTTATTTACCAAAACAAAATTAGAAAAAATCAAACATCAAAATCAGCTTTTAACTGTTGTTGATTCTGCATAAAAAATATAATAGATACTATAGCCAAATTTAAGGTAAAGTTGGTTAAGGTATTTGATAAATAAAACTCGAGACATTAAAAAATATATAATTATTAAAAAAAAAGACATAAAATATTGCAATTATAAAGTGAAGAGGTTAGTAATTGGATGTATACGAATAAAAATGATAATAAGTTAAAATTAAGGTGAAGCTTTATGCATTAAAAAATTACTTTTCCTTCCTAAAGGTCAACCTTTTGGAACTTTAGTTCTTTACGTCAGGTTATGTTTGAGCGACCGGGGGTCGCGACGCAAAAGATCTGACCGTTACGTTACGTTATGTTACGTTGCTTCGTTATGTTACGTTGCTTCGTTATGTGCCTTGCTTGCGTGCGTGTGCTCTCTCCTGAGTCTCTCTCTCTCGTTTACGAAGCAGGGATTCATATGCTTCGGCCGGGAATCGAACCTGGGCCGCCCGCGTGGAAGGCGAGCATTCTACCACTGAACCACCGATGCTATATTATAATTCTATGCAAAGCTGGTATTCGCAGTGCTGGTGATCTACTTGAATTTGTTCGGATAAATTTTACTATTATTTCCATAATTTTTTTGCGTGATTGATCTTTTTTGTTTATTTACTTTACAGCATCGGTTGTCAGGACGGTAAGTTGTGTTTACTGGTTTCTAAGATTAACACATCGGTAAGTGATTTACTTACCGTTCAGACGTCGAAAAGTAATAAATAGCATAAAAACAATTTCACCAAAATGCAAAATATATTTTAAACTGATCGAGAAGTATAAATGTCACTTTTGACATTTCGTTCATTCCGAAAAAATTTAAATTATTTTATTCGGAATTTATTTCAATACCATCGCGCAAAAAATGGTATAAGCATCTCGAACGTTAAGGGTAATTACAACGTTTGTATGTAGATTCCTCTCGTGAAATTGGACAAAATGATATGAGGATTAAGGGGTCTAGCACATTTACTTTTCGAAATACAGGGTGTTGAAATTCTGAAAACTTGAATGTTTTAATTCGATAACTTTAAAATGGATGGATAAATTGATATGACATTTGGCAGGTTGTTTTTAAATGTAAAAGGGCATATTTTGATACGAGACATACGACATACGAGGCATATTTTGAGACGAGGTTGAGCACGACGCCGTAGGCGGAGTGCTCAATCGTTCAAGTGCGATATGGACAATCCACACGAGTCTAACAGCAAATTTTTTCTACGACCCACTTAAGAAAAAATCTAGAAAATAAAAATTTCTATAAACTGTAATATAACTTCAAATTGAAAATTTAACAATTCAATTTTATGTTTCCACTAATTTTTTTGTGGTGAACGTACAGTTCTTGAATGTCCAATTTGTATAATGCTACGGTCTCCCTTTTTAAATATACGATGCTGTTATAAGTAGATGTTGCCAGTCGGACTCCCTCATGAAGGGTACCGTACCATTATCTATAATAATGAATATTCTGCTAAATATTTCAAACGTCTACCTGTTGTCGTTATTAATATCAAGCAGAATAATTATTTAAAAATAAAATTAACAATAAAAAAACTTCTTCACGGGGAATCGAACCCGGGTCTACCGCGTGAGAGTCTGGTTTGCTTACTACTCGACCACCGAGGAATATGCAAATTGTTTATCTATAACGTCACATGTGTTACATAATTTTTGCTTAAAAGGAACCAAAGTTCCTACCGTGTGTCCCGCGACACGTTCTACCTTTTTCATAAATCACAAACGGGTGACCCAAATGCCAAATATTGTGATCCAGGAATTATGCCTCTGGTATTGAATAAGGCCCAGGAATTGTGATTTGCTAGGGATTGTGACTCAGGAATTTGATGGGAATTTAAATGGCACAGGAACTTGATTGGCACGGGAATTTTTTTGGCCTGGGAATTTGCTTGACTCGGAAATTGTGCAGTAATCCTAACCACATATTTTTAGAAAAATACAATAAATTACATTAGGAATGTTGCAAAATTCCCCACAACTTTGATGCTTCAGAATAATCAAAGTCGAAAAGAGTTGCCGGAAATTTCGTCGTTCGTATTTATACGACTTCCAATATTTCAAGACTCAGTCTAGACTTGGTGTCTATTCCACCAAAAATCAATTTTCAATTAAAGTTAGTGTTGAAATGCTGGCTGCAAAGTTTCAATTTCCAATCAAAATTTTAAATTACATAGGTATTATGTAACTCAATATCCAGAACCCATTACATGATAAAAATTAATTCAAATTTAAATATTGTTTGATTTGACTTTGAAATCGATTATCCCGATTTTCGATTAAATGGATTAGGATTACTCCTGGTCTTTTTTCTCTGGATAATCCGGATTCTAATGTAGTTACAAATATTGATGTGACTAATTCAGCGCTTGGCGGCTTCTGAAATAAATTTGAAACTTCATGATTGATGTTCCTGGTCGCGTCATAAATCCACTGAAATCGTAGTTCAATGTCAAGTAGAATGTTAATATTACCGCATTGGTGTTTAATCGATATTTTTTAAATTGAATCAGGCACAGCAAACCCTTTTACGATTATCTAGAAAAACTTTTTTTATAAAATGTTTTTACCAATGACGAGTCAAATTTACTCACGCATCCGTTATTTTGTTTTGAATAAAACACTGATATGGCGTCGACCCAGCACTGTAGTGGAACGCCTCTGATGAGATAACTACACTAAAGCAGTGTCGAGCGCGATTAGTACTTGTATGGGTGACCAGGTACACACCGTCGTAGAGTCCGTACAGCCTGCAGTAAACACTTTATACTACTAGGGTGAGTAGAATATCACAGTTCGTAGGCATTATAACGATGGGCACATAATGTAGATATGCCGTCTTTCAGAGGAGACGAAAAAACCGAGGTTAAGACAAAAAATAAAAATAATTCACAAACGCACCACGAGAAGCGTTTACCCCGTGGTCTGACTGACAAGTACACTGTCAGTTTTCGATATATTCTAAACGTACTCCTTATGTCATCAGTCATTTTTGGTTGTGCGCGAATTTTGAACTAATGGCATTTTTATTCAAATAATTTTATCTTGATAGCAGCAAGTATGTTATATATACAAATGTATGTTACAGAAGTTTTTGTTGAACTATTATCCTTGTATTTTCAAAAGATTTGAATTTGTCCATGATTGACCTAGGTTAATAATGGAAAAAATATTAACCACTATTCAACTTCTCAGTTGGCTAGAAGATGCAATAATTGTCAACTTTGCTAGTAGTGGAAATAAACTTCAACTTTAATTAAGTCCAGAAGCACTTATAGATATATATAATTTTTCATATTAATATATGTATAAGATGTATTTGTATCCGCTGTCAATTAGTTGAAAATTCCACTACAGATGCCGCTACAATTTGAAATCTTTCAATTCCACTATTTTTAAATAAACAATTTTGCTGCAGTACATCCGAGTAGCTCATGACACGAAACCCGAACATCTTATGCAGCTGATAACACGAGAATGGAATCTGGAACTACCAAAACTATTAATCTCAATCCAAGGCGGTAAAGCAAACTTTGAATTACAACCTAAACTCAAAAAAGTACTCAGAAAAGGACTTCTCAAAGCTGCCAGGTCTACGGGTGCGTGGATTTTTACGGGTGGAACAAATACGGGTAAGATTCTTACACACATATCTATATTTATAAGATCTATTTTGTCCCCTTACTTCTACTTATGCCCGAATTCACCTACCTGATTTTAGGCATAGTTCTTTTCACGATCTGAGAAACTGACTTGACTTGACTTAGGCTTGAGATGCAATAAAACCCCGAATTTACCGTATAGAGTCGCACTATACCTGATGAAAAAGAAAAAGTACTAAGTATTTATAACAGCTCTACAGGCCATGAAGACCTAAGGCTTGATTGGCTATTTTCCCCATTCTCTTTTATGTTTTGCCACCTCTTCCCATCTGCGTATGTTCAACAGCTCTAGGTCCTTTTCTACTGCCTCTATCCACTTCTTTTTTGGTCTTCTCCTCTTTCTCTTACATCCAGCTCCTCTTCTAAGTACTTCTTTTATCGCTCTGCTATATTTGCAAGCAGGGACGTATATAAGGGGGGAGGCTTGGGGGTTCAAACCCTCCCCATAGAAAATATATTAAAGGTACAATAATTTTTTATTAGCATACTGCCGCAATATGAGTATTCATCGGGATGTCGCAATAGAAATAGACAATTGTGAATAATTTAGCTGAAGAGGTTAAATTTACTTTTGTGAGATTGATTTTCTATTTTAATAAAAGCTTCAATTTTCAATCATCCATCACTTTTTAAAATAGGTGCTCCCAAATTAATATACAGGTAACATCTCGGCTGGTATGTGGCGAAGAACTTAGAAGACTGGCGGAACAGTGTAGCACTGGAGTGGGTCACAGGTCACAAAGGAATCGATGGCAATGAAAAAGCTGACGAACTTGCAAAAGCAGGATCGTCAACACTGATGAACGGACCCGAACCATCTGTGGGCATCCCTAGATGCTCCTCTAGGTCATGGTTAAAAGAGTGGGTAAAAGAACAATCCATAAAACTCTGGAAGAATACGCCCAGGCAAACACATGGGACGAAATTTATAAAAGAACCATCAGAAAAAGTAGCAAAAGAACTGCTCTCAATGAGCAGGAACAAACTACGCACCATAACGGGGCTTCTTACGGGAAACTTTCCCACAAAGGAGCACCTGAACAAAATAGAGCTGTATAACGGAGACCTCACATGCAGGAGATGCAAAAAGGACACTGAAACAGCTCTGCACATATTATGCAACTGTGAGACGCTGGACCACAGGAGGCAAAAACTAAATGGAAGACCCCAAATGACTCCAGAAGACTTCTACAATCAACCAGTAAAGAACCTGTATGAGCTAATACAGGGAAAGGTTTGGCTGAATAGGCTGTAGTCAGAATGTTAGGAGAATCCACAATAAGCCCAAGAGGCTGAGGTGGTGCCGGCGCCGGCGAAGGGACGGGCTCCTTTAAAAAAATATATACATGGTTATAACAATTTCAGCAGAAGGGGGCAAAACGAAAAACGATGTTTAAAAATACTTTTAGATGTAGCCAAGTCAAACAAATAACTAAAAAAAAACTTGACATTATTTATTGAACTTGAAAAATTGCTTTGCTTGGTCGTGGCACTCGATTTTTTTGCCTTAGGTGGCGCCTTCAATAAAGCTTTCCCTTTCTAAACCTATCAGATAAAAAAAACCAAAACCCTCCCCATGTAAAAGATATAGCTACGTGACTGTTTGCAAGTCTTTCTATGTGCCCTAAGTATCTTATACGTTGCGACCTAAAAGCGGCTACACACACGCCTACCGCAGGGGCGATCTAGGGTGTAAGAGTGGGGGTGACCCTAAATCACCTCCTTGATTGTAACGTGTGTAGGTAAGCAGGGGCGATTTCCTAG
>CAJUYG010004733.1:0-15826 GCA_910591675.1 Galerucella calmariensis | reverse complement strand
TGAACTAAATGTTATTTATAGATCGTTCCAATGTGAAACATACATAACATCGCCCCAAAATTTTTTTCAGACGACGCCATCTTAAAGCTGCTCGTTCTGTATTCATTTACATACCGAAAGTTGCGTTTTGAGTGTTCCATGTAGTGAAAGTAACAGTTCCGTACTGCAAAACACTTTCGGGACGCTCTAGTAGAGATATACATATTCCATCTGCATCCAATCCAATGAATATTAATAATTGTCCTGAAGGTACAATCAACATCACCTACTTTTTGCAAATAATTGATGAAATAATATTGATATTGCAAATATCATTAGGTCGATTATATTGTTCAATAAATGAAATGTTCATAATTCTCTATTATTTATTTTTGTTCCTTAGTGTAATTGAGAAAGTTTTGGATCTTATGCGTCGTCTAAAAAATGTTGTGTACACCGCTACTGAAATACTACTTTGTTGGACTCACCTGTTGCTCGCCTTGCTTCGCTCGTCTCGCAATTTTCAGACTCGTCCAACAAAGTAGCACTTTCAGTCCTTGGCATACGAATAACTATTGTCAATCTATTTCATGTCGCGTTACAGCCGGAAAAATGAACTAGAATCATTGATTAGAAAAGCTTTCTTCGCTTTAATTTTTATTCCCACAAAATAACCACTGTAATAGCTATGAGCTCACGTTAACTATTAACATTAAACATAAGCGAACTCATATGTAACATTAAACAAAATGAATTACATTACTGAGCCATAAATACATTGATATAAATACAAAGATGGAAATATACAACAAAATTACAGTACCAACTATAACTTATGCCAGTGAGAACTGGGTACTGCAGAAAAAGCATGAAACAAAAATAAACCAATCAAGATCCAATAATATCAAACGTTAAAAAGAAACAATTGAACTGGTTTGGCCACCCAGTGAGAATGAAGCAAGATAGAATAGCGAGAAATGTAATGGAAATAGGAATATCAAGAAAGAGACAAAGAGGAAGACCCAGGAGGAAATGGATAGATCAGATTGAAGAAATTGGAAAGAACAAAGGAAGAGATGGGAGAGATGAAGGCATTAGCCAGGGACAGAAAAGAATGGAAAACATGGGTTCAGGAAGAACTGAAATCCGACGCCTGAGAAGGCATAAGGATAAGAGAGAGAAAGAAATAATTACATTTCAATCAATTTTTGTTGAATACAAACTTTACCATCTTCAGTCACAAACAAAATTTGTACTCGTATATTAAGAGAGCAAATTAATAGTCCAGGACGCCTATTCTCATCGATAGAACATAGTTGAGAGAAGTGAGTATTCTATCTCACGAGTAGGAACGTTCCTTGCTCTCTTGAAATTTCGAACCGCATTCTGAGCCATGCGAAATTCTTGGACATTGTTGCCGTATGCTATCAATGAATTGAAATTTATATGGTAGACCATTTGCTCAAATAGTAGTTTAAGAGTAGATAACAAGAAAACGTCATATATTGATAGATGTCATTTTATATTTTAATCTTAGTGATAAAACTTCCAAATCATAAATATAAAAATGGACCGAAAACCTTCAATCAGTTCTGCGCAAAAAGATGTATTAGTGCAGTTCATGAAGGAACATGAAGATTTGCAAACGGGCCGGTTTACTTCTGATTCAGGACATATCAATGTAAAATACGTTATGCGCATGCGCGATTCGCATGAAATATTAGATTCGTGTGCTTCAAAGCAGGAGAGCAAAATTGCTCCTCTTCTACCAAAATTTCATAGGAAGGGAATCGGTGAGAATACGGCATATAAAATTTCAATGGAACAATGGCGGATTTTCTCGTAGGAACGCTCACATCTCTTGGTTGAGAATAAGCACCCAGGGCATTTAAAACAAAATCACCCGAATGGAGGAAATTTTGGAGGACAACAGATATCAAGATGGTTTTCTGCATTGTGTTCGGAAGGTCCCAGAAAAAACTGAGAGAAATGTAGGTTAGCACTTTCTTGAAACACGCCCTCTGGGACGGAAAATGCATATTCCAATTGCATCATTACTTGCACCATTATGGGTACGATTGGAAACTTGGCAAAATCGCTCGGAAATCGTTACTCGGAAATTAGAATTATCCTGGGGTGCATAGGGGTGTGCAGGGGGTGAATTGGGGAAGGAAAGATAGCGTTCATGAAAATCACTCCAAACTTGTTATTCGGGTGTTTTCGGAGATGCTGAATTCAATTCTGGCATTTGAATTACCCGGGGTCGCTCAGGGGCTCCTCTGCAGGGGTACCCGGGGGGTAATTCTGGAGGAAAATTGCATAGTCCAAGGGAAGCGCTCCAAACTCGTTACTCGGCATCCCCGAAAACCCTCGACCCCGGGATACCCATGCAGAGGCGCCCCTGAGCGCCCCCGGGTAATTCCAATACCAGAATTGAATTCAGCATCCCCGAAAACTCCGAGTAACAAGTTTGGAGATATTTTCATGCACGCTGCCATTTCTCCAAAATTTCCTCCATTTTTCCCAAATGTCCTGGTCCATAATAAGAATTTCATTTTTTGTATTATCGATTGAAGGTGTATGAAAGCTCTTCCTCGCTAAACATTTCTGTTTAAAGGTGGAAGGTATTTAACTTTTTGACTAACGCAGAAGATAAAACACTGTCAAAAATTCTACAGGGAATATTGAGTGTGTCTACCTGGTTATTTGAAAAAAATAGATTTTCATTGGTCAACTTTCCAGTTTCATGATAAAAACCAGTGTTATAATAAGTATTAATATGGAACTGATAATCGGCATTTAATCAACAAATTACAGTATAGTAGTAGGAAACAATATTTGTGTGGTTTTATGAAACTACGATGCAAGTGGAACGTTTTCCAGATTGTAGGCAATTCACTGAGAGTTTTTTGAAAATCTTCTCCACTCACTCAATACTTTAGAGAAGTATTCAATCTTGAAATAAAAAATGGTGAAAATATACCAGCCATGAGATATGGTAATACGATCGATGTGGTTTTTTCAGATATATTGGAAAATAAGATGTGGGCCATTGTTTACTTATTCTAGTAACCACAAAATATTAGTTGTAATACTTGAAGCGAAAATAAAGTTATAGAATAACAGAGGTCCTAATTGAATCAATGATTGTAGTGAATATTGCTCTCAGTCTTTAACATGAGTGTATCATCTAAGTGATTGTACTTATTCTGTTTTCTAATACGAAGATTGAAATTGAAATTTTTATTGGTTTTTTTCCACTATTGATTTCCAATTATCCTTTCCAATTTCTCATTGTTTAGTTCTTTTTTATTTTTTTTGTATTTTCATTTGCTATTATTATTAGTTTCATTACCGAACCAATTGTTCTTCATATGTGTGGGTAATCAACTAGGAGTTATATTTTAGTTTGACCTGTCCATGTTTAGATATTCAATCATGAGCTGCTATATATGTTTAAATGTTTTTGTTTCCGTTATCCCTGAATGAATACCAATATCATTTCTTATTACTTTTGGTCAAGGAACATGGAAATGAATGTTCGTCTGGTGGAGAAGTTACGTATTCTTCTAAGATCTAAAGGCACTGAATTTTGATCACATTGCACTGTCATTGTGGGGCTTGTTCTGAAGACACCGGTGGCTAGTCTCAGAACTGTCATTTAAATTCTGTCAAACTCTTCAAGCCTGGAGAATCTATAGTACTTGAACAATGACGCCGTGGTCTAAACGACCTTGGATTATAGATTGGAACAGTTGTTGCAACATTTTCCCTTATAATCAGTATCCATTTTCCATATTTCATTGGACACGTCGATTTGTATTTTTTGAAGTGCATTTTTTTCCAAAAAAATTGTGTAAGGTGTGTCATGTGGCGGTGGCCAATACGAAATTTGTTATTCTAATGGCACTTCTTTGTATATTATCCATTTTTGGATTCTTCAGATAATTCAAGACATAATTCATGTACAATGTCCTATACCTAACTTCATCTGTTTCGGAAATATCAAGTGTTTTTAAATTTCTCACAAAATTAGAAATAAAAAAATGGAAATCTTATTCCACAAATTCGTTTCATTACACTAAAATTCACCGCCTGTATCGCAAGGAACAATAAGCAAAAAATGAAAGCAATTCTGCGAGCTTGGTCATATAAGACAGATGAAAAAAGTAGTTGCCAGCAACGTTAGCTACATATCAATTTTTCGAATATTGAATGAAAGTAAAATGCATCCCTATAAAATGATGCCAACTCACGAGCTCATGGAAAACGATTTTTATAGGAAAACGTATTTTTTGTGATAAAATTATGACAATTTTGGATTACAATGTAATCCAATTAGATGGTATTTTGTTTTCTGATAAAAGCGCATTCACACAATCAATCGTCAAAATTGTCGTTATGGGTCTAATGAGAATCCTCACTGGTGGAAAGAACATACATAATATGCTAAAAAAGTTGATATTTGGACAGCAATGGTAGGAAATCATATCGTAGGTCCCTTTCGCATTAATAGCATGATAAATATCTAGAACTGCTGCAAAATGATGTCGTGCCAACTTCAATAAACTTATATCCCGATCCAACAGACCTAAAAGTTCCTGCCAAAACAATATGGTTTCAGCAGGATGAAGCACCTTCTTATCACCAAATCGATGTTTGGCAGTACCGGAACCAAATTTTCCCAAATCGGTGAGTAAGGCGCGGATCGATAGAATGGTCAGCACTATCTCCTGATCTGACGCCATTAGACTACTTTTTGCGGGATGTGTCGAAAGTATTGTAAACAAAATGAAGCCCCTCAACTTAGATGACTTAAAAAGACGAGTCACGCTTGCGATTAGATCAGACATGTCTGAAATGTTGAGTTACATTCCTATACCAGATTAGCATGTTGCCAAGACGATCGCGGCGAGCATTTTGAACATTTTCTCCATTGACATCACTGTTTTTTTTTACTCAAGGAATCATCAGTATTACTTATTAGGTTTTTAGTGTAATATAGCGAATTTGTAAAATGATATTATTTTTCTTTTTTAATGCTGATTTTTGTAATAAATCTGGAACACTCAATGTTTTTAGAACAATCGAAGATAGGTATAGGACATGCAAATCAACGTGTCTAAGCGTTTTTCCCAACACGCCGCCCTCATTTACTCGTTATCGAGTTCATTCAATTTGGCTGTTCCACACTGTATTCATTAGAGGACACTCGCCAACATACACGGCAGACATAATGAGCAAAGATAAAAAACTGTCCCTACCACTGGGACTACGACTGGGAGCTAATAAATTGACAGAAGCAGTCATGTCCATAATTCTGTCACCTGCAGGGCGGTGCGACTGCCTGGCGAATGTGCGGTTTCTCAAGAAGCCGTCGGCAAGAGATTACATGAAAGTTTCACTCTCGAGATTGCTTGGCTTTTGGGAAAGAGTGAAGGAGGAATATGCAATATAGTTTCAGAGGTCACAATAGATCTGAAAAGGTTGCATTACAATAGTAGTTAGGGAGGCGAGGTCGCTAAATGGCGTCATTCTCGAGCGCCGTCGAGACCTATCAAAATCGAAAGATAAAATAATTTTGAAAAGAGAAGCTCGTATGGTAAAAACCATTTAGTGGGTATGGCGTGTACGGTTTTTCAAAAATGTTAAAAAAAAAACAGTTACTTGGGCATTCTCGAGCGCGTCAGATATTCATACCACGTATGCCCCAAGTGCCTCTGATAAAAACGGTATACTAATCTGCCGGTTTGCGTGGTGGTGGTAGGCATATAAAGTAGTCAAAAATCCGAAAAAAACAAATTCACTCGAGCGCGTCAGATTTTCGGAAGGGGTGTTAAGTAGCTCCCAAGGAAGCTCTCTTTAAAAAAACTGACTATTTCGGCGTAACGATAAGTTACGACAAATTTTTGAAAATGCAAAAAAAAGTTCTTTTGGAATACTCGAGCGCGTCAGATTTCCATAGGGGAGGTTTATCTCGGTATCCTCAAAGCATATTTTCTTAATCTGACAAAAATGTTGGTGAGTTCTCTTAATCTGACCGAAAAAGGTTTTTTTGTTGCTGGACGGCATATTTCTGTGAAGCGTTCAGTCTGTATTACATGTTTATGGCACATTTTTGCTTACAGTACGTCCAAAAAACGATTTGAGGATAAACAGGCTATTGAAAAATATAAATAAATGAAACTGTACATGTTAATAATACTTTTTTCTACTAACGTGCGGAAAGTGAATCTTTTCCGCACTAAAAAGCGTGCGGAAAGTAAATTTATTGACATTTGAGGAATATACTGACATTTGAATATTCAAAATATGTATTTTGTATATCCAAGTTTACCAAATAACTGAAAAATTAAGAAATTTATTAGAATTCTGCTATAATTTTCAATAAAGAGGAACGCGTACGCTTCAATAATTTTTTAATGGCTGGTATAAGCCTCATCAAATGATTGTCAAATAATAATAAATATCTGACATTTCTCATCTGTCACTTTGAATCAACATAGCAACAAATAAAAAAATAATCGTCAGTCAATACTCTACGTTATCAAAACGAATTTTACCGTCGCAGCTTTTTCTAAGAGATAATTTATCCATAGAAGAAAAAATAGTGTACCTAACACGTGCGTAAAGTGACTTTTCCGCACGCGATTGCTGGCCGAACTCCGCTAAAGCGTCGTTCGGCCATCTGCAATAGCGTGCGGAAAAGTATCACTTTCCGCACTAGTTAGGTAAACTACTATTGTATACAGATACGCTTTAGTCCACGAAAATTGTCGAGAAGCTTTAGAAAAAAAAATTTGAGATATAATGAAAGTTGCATAATTTAATCATCGTTGTTCCATAACAATTTTTTTAACACCCTCCGTTTTCAAGATATACTCAAAAAACGGGAGTTTTCATGATACATTAAGTCCAAAAGTTTTAACTTTGGACAAAAATGTAAAGAGACCTTTTTTGTGTAAAATAGAATTACTTCTTTTTTCCATTGATTAGTATATCAAAGTATGAGTGGATATCAAGGTCTTTAAAACACGCGCGATTTTTTTAGCACGACGGCGAAGCCGGAGTGCTCGAAATAGAGCAAGTGTTTTGAAGACCAGTTATCCACGAATACTTTACGCTATTTTTTTCATTGGTGCACTTTGAAATTATAAATACTGGTCTATAACTACTACAACAACAAAATCATAGAAATCAACAAAAATGGAAATCATAGATGGAAATAAGAACTAAATGTCAAATGGTTGAGCTCGTGATGTATATGATGTATACCTTACGTTGTCATGGAAATGAGAAAAACATAAACTAATTTGTATTTTGATGGAAATTCAACCTTATTGAGTTCTGTGAAATGTCAATAGTATCAATTTAAATACCATTTCTTAAGATTTGAAAAATCGAAATATTGATATTTCAAGCAATACCAACGGCACTTTCCATTTTAATTTATAAATTTGACATTGTTAAATATAGCTCGAATAAAAGTTTTGACATTACAAACGTCTGTACAGAAAGTACGAGGAGTAATAAATCATTCTTTTAAGTAGATTTCATAGACGTACCAAAATATATTTTAAGAGGGTATACCGTAAGGTACATTTTGTATTGAACGAATGAGTTGCAGCTATGCTAAAGAATATACGATTTAGGTCAGAGGTAACGGGATGTACTAATTTTAGTAAAAAAAAAAGATAGAGGTACATAAATTTTAGTAAGTTTGATAAAGAAAGGCAACACAGTTTATTCATAATAGAAAACAAACCAATCTGTAACAATAATTATTTTATATATTTTTGTATATATGTGTGTATAAATGCTGGATATACAGTTTCCAAATCTTGGCAAGATGAAAACATTAAAAGCGGAAGGCAGGCATTCGTGGAAGGTTTGTCGTTGGGTTTGCAGCCACCATCTGGAAAAGGAAGAAGACTTAACATTGTCCATGTTGGAAGTTCTGAAGGTTTTGTTGATGGTGGATTATTAACTTTTATTTCAAAACGCACGGGGGACTATCCCGAAGATATGAATGGGGATGTCTTCGAGGAATGGTTTGTTCAAATGTTGGATCTGATTCCAAAAGGGGCTGTTATTGTTATGGACAACGCAAGTTACCATTCACGGTTACGAGAAGTATTGCCCACAAGTCGTTGGCGTAAAGCAGAGCTTTTGGAGTGGCTTATTTCGAAAAATATTAGGTTTCCAAAAGATCCACTAAGGAAAGAACTTTACAGAATTGCAAAAATGAACAAGAATGAATACAAAACCTACATTGTAGAAGAAATGGCTTCTTCTCGTGGTATATCAGTTCTTCGACTTCCCCCTTATCATTGTGAACTTAATCCAATAGAATTAATATGGGCTCAGGTAAAGGGGGAAGTTGGAAAAAAAATACTACTTTTAAAATAAACGATGTTGTGAAATTGTTTGAGAGTGCTGTAAGTCATGTTAGTAAGGAAAATTGGACAAACTGTATCGAGCATGTTATCAAAGTAGAGGCAAATATGTGGAAAATTGACAATATTTGTGATGATTTAATCGACCCTATTATTATTAATGTCAACAACGATTCTTCCTCTTCCGAGTCGGATATTGAATAAAAAGTAAGTACTTAATAAATGTATTCCAATAATTATTTCTTTTCATTTTTTATTATATTATAATTTAAAACGTATTTTTTTCCCAAAATACACACCACTGCATTGCGTTATTGCTTATCTGCTAATTCTTTAACAATGAAGAAACCCTAAACTTTGCTACAGCTGAAACAAATACGGGGTCGATCTACCTGGTTTTTAGATTTACGGAAGAAATGTAATTTAAAGTAAGAGATTCATCAAAAATTTCATGGTGCTCCCTGTAAAGGTTTTGCATACTTAATTAGGGTTTATTACTCCTCGTACTTTCTGTACAGACTATACTCCTGTCAGATCAATAATAAAAAATTTGTCATTTAGACATGATTTAGACCATATATTTAGACTTCGTTTCTCGAGTTGTTGATGTTGCCACGGTAACTTTAAAACACGCGCGTTTTTTAAAGTTCGATTCAAACACGCTGAGGCGTGCTTTAAATAGGTGAATTGGTTCACCCATAAAAAAAACTTTTTTTTAATCTGACGCGCTCGAGTATTTCAGACTATCGATTTGTTTACTAATCTGATCGTCTATCCTACATCTAGAGCTAATACTTTTCAAAGTTGTTCTATTAGGTCTCAGGTATCTCTCATATCTTCAACTGCCACGCTCGAGTATTACCGAAAAATTTCCTATTTGCCTCCCTAACTATAGGCCAATCGACCAGCTCGCCAAATCTAATATTGATATTAAAATATTCACGAGAATTGGCAAGCAATTATTGGGATATTGCTTCAACGATAAACGTTTGAATTTGGAAATAAATCATTATACATAAAAACTGAACTGAACATGTTTGAAGCCGTTAGTAGATAGTAGATTGACTTTGACTTCAAAAATTGAGTGCCTACAAAACATTATTGAGAATCTCCCTAGAAATAGTGGAATCACTCTGATTTCTAATAACAGTTTTTTTGGTGCTTCAAGTATTTAAAATTCTTCAGTGCGGCAATAATCACCCTCACGCGTGATGACCGGTCCGTAAAATACGATGAAAGGCCAATAAACGCTAAACTGTCTCCACTTCTATCCATAAAAAGTAACTGTCCTGAAATGAACACTTTGCCGTCACTCCACAGGAATTATTAGTTAATACTTTTGTCGTTTCGCATAGCGTGGAAACTGCTGTGACGACCGCGAAAATTGTCGTTCTACATTTTAGTTACGTCCAATAAACACCAATCCTTGTATTTGTAGCAGTGAAAACTGTAATAGCGCAGCCGGTTGATATACCATGTTTATTATGCGTGTTCATGCTGGATTGAACTAAACAGCTCGAACATATAAAATGTTCAGTACATTATAAAATTAAAATCTAATCGACTCTCCATGAGCGATGGGCGATCTCATTATTTTTTAAAGCGAATTAATAAACGATTTAAAACTGTTCTAGATATCAGGAGATTAAAATCACAAAACAGTTTCGTTTTTATATAAATTTTTCATTAGGTTGGTAGGGTGACATGATTCTTGGAAAAAAAAACGAAAAATATTCAGTTGGAGGAGTATTTAAATGTTTTTGAGAAGAGCAGATGGAAAGAAGCGATTTTAAAAACAGATTGAATTAAAAAGGGAAAAGTTATCATGAATTTATCACGAAAAGCATGGGGTGCATGTTATACAATTACTTACATTCTTTTCTATAGATTTTGTACAATTTTTTCTCCAAAATAGTATAATTCTACATATGAAAATGATGATTTTTTTATAATCTCTGTCATCGTGTCTATTGCCCAAATTCTGAAGAGAACTTGAACTAGGAAAAAATTGAGTCTAAATTATGTGGGAAACATGATACATATGGTGGGCTTCATTATTTCGAATGGATGCCGTTTTCACTATTGAATTCCATGTGAACATCGAATAAAATAAGGCTATTCTCCAAGACATGGGCATTCAAAGGGTTGATAAGTGAGTGTTGAAAATTGATGGAAAGATGAAAAAAAAAACAATTAACTCAGGAAGGTATGCCGAAAAGAGATTGGATTTGGTTATCTTAGTGAATGTTGGAAAAAAGAATAGTATGCAGTATACAAATGCAGTTTTATCATGCGGGTCATACGATGCAACCAACACACACAGTTTTTATTTTCTATTCTTGCGTTTAATAATTACTTCCAAATAAAATCCGTAAGATGAATAAGACAGACTTATGCAATTTTAGCGGAAGAAAAAAGGATATGTGTTTAGTTTTCATCGTTTCTAAAAAGTCTTTCACCAGCGGAGTTTTCATTCAAATGTCTTTCGACTTTGACGATTCAAAGTGACAATATAACAAGCAATTTTTCGGTATTATCCATCCTCTAACAAAAGAAAATGGTACCTAATCTGATATATTATTTCGAGAATGAATGAGGAAGTGCAAATTCGTCAACCAGTGTACAGGAAACATCAACTATCATTATTTTCTCCGGGTATATTTGTAATCTTACCTTTTGGTAACCTCTGTGTCTTCGGATTTGATACATATGGTTAGTAGTCTTTGAACCCGCACGAGAGCGCTTTTGACTGTAGCATACATTCTGCGGCGATACTTCAATTTGTCAATAATAAAAGTTATAAATGAGAACAATTAACTCACGCATGCCTTTTGATATGCGATTAATCATTGCTGAGTACTTTTGAAATAATAAATTGCGGTTGTTTATTTTGGGTTTCATTAGTGACTGCCATGGTTAAGAGGTTATTATATATGCCACTGATTTCTATAACATTTGCTGAGTTAACAAAATCTGAGCTTTCTTTGGCATATATAAGTTAATCGTTTTTTCACCTTAGTGTCACTTGAATTTGGATGCCATGCTGTTTTCATATGATGAAGTGATACCCAAGGAATGCATTCAAGTACACGGCATCTTGAAGTTGATTATTCCAGTTTCGTGAAAACTGTAATATTTTCAATGTCTACTGTAACGTCGATTATTCAGTTTGGGCCTTGAGGAATTGCCTCATTCTTCTTGTTTTCCACATGAAACTCGATGGTGGAAGCGGCATCCATTGGGCATGATAAAGCCTAAGTGTGTCATTGGCTACCGGTCGAATATTCTATTTACAACAAAAGCTTGCTCATTGTATTTCATTGATCACAAAAATTATCACACACATTTATGGGATTGTTTCGCTTTGATATTGAATCACCAGCTTCTCAGGAAACTGAAAACCTTCTATAGAGAAAAATATTTTTGTGGTTATCTGAAAAATCTCCAATTTTTGGAAATAAACTAGAATCTGCATACATGTACGGAAATCTAATTTTCGATATATCATTTCTCTTCGTGAAGAGGGATATGGATTTTCGTGGGGTTCGTTGGTGAACCATCTAATATAACACCTATTTATAAAAAAGCACATCACCAAATGAATTAAATCAATTATGCAATGAACTGTAACCTTGAAACCAGAAATTTCAAATGCTTGCTGGTTTTTCCAAATTCAACGAATCTGTTTCAAAACCGAATCCACATTTTGTACTTCATTTATTACTAAGTTCCTGATTGCCATTTTATCTTATATTAAGATCTACTCACCTGTACCATAAGTGAAATGCCAACAATACCCTGTGATTTGTGTTGCGCTTCTGACATATTGTGGTACAGCTCTTTATTAAAACCATACAACTGAATCTGCAACAAAAAATAATGTTAAATGCAGAGTGAAAAGATGGTTTATGTTTGCTTTTCATCGGTGAACAAAATTTGAAAAAAAAAATCACAGTTTACAGAAAATATGTATAAATTAAATAGCACCTTAGACATTAATAGCCCATCACTTCAACTTGTTTCCAATCTTTTATTATGGTCCTATTGCAATCTAAATTGAGCTTTTTTTGTTGATACGCTTCGCTGCTGGTTTAACATTTTCTTTGCCTTTACCACAGAGAGCTTGACAATATACAGCCCGCGAACGTAAGCGAGTTATGGCAGAAAAGCGCGCCATATGGTAGATATAGATATATAGGTTGAGAGTTTGATGTTTAGAACATTCTAGAACATGTGACAACAACTACTATTGTCTATATTTTATATAATTAATTTAATGTCACTGTCAATGTTACGAAGTTTTGATGTAATAAATTTATACTTTCGATAAGTGTTCAAATCATTTATAAAATACAGTCCACATTCTTAAATGTAAATAAAAGGAAAACACTAACAAAATTCTCCACCACATTACATGGCCACTTCGTCCTGGATTTGATCCAGCGAAGAAATTTATTGCAAACAAGGCTGAAAAGGAAGGTATTCGACAAACAGTGATAATCTCGAAGGAAAAGGTCTCATAAACATCTCATCAGCGTACAGGAAAAGGAAATACTATTATTCTCTCAAAAAGGTTAACATAGTGAACAGTTACCACTATAACACTTAAGGGTACAATAGAAGGAGAGAAAATTGGACAATCGAGGTCAGATCTATTTAATTATTAATATACAGGTGTGCTACGAGTACAGACATTTCTATTGTTGGAAACATCATATCTTGCTTGTCTGCTTGAAAAATGGATCAAATAATTATAATTTAAGTAGTGAGTTAGTGAATATTGAGATTTGCGATTATATTTGTAGTTTATTTGTAGTACCTACTTGAAAACCTTTAGATTTGAATATTTGCATTCCATATGAAAGCGCGCCGGGTCGACGTCGCTTCGCTAACGATATCAATCAATCGAACCAGATCTTTGAATTATTAAATCCATTGATAAGCATACTGACTTCCCTTCCCCTTTTTGGAAAACATCATATGGAATATAACTCATTTTATATTCATGTCTATCTGTATACATACATGTTTATTCCCTTCCCCTCCTCGAAAAAGTGTCTAATAATTTGTATTCCACATGAATGAGGTTTTTCGATCCTTTTATGAAAACTATATTTTCTCATTTATTCAAGTAAACATTTGTCGAATGTGGAATAATGGCAATATAAATATAAAATATGGCTTAATTTGAATAGAACAATCCACTGGAACTTGCTATTAATTTAAAAACCCTTCTTTTTTATTATCGGTTCGTGATATGACAAATATTTATATACCTACTTATCCGGACATGTGACGTTAATTTTCAACTTAAAATCACAAAAATATACATAATTCTTTATTTTTACTCTAACGTCATAAAATATACACGTACCAAGTTAGTACCTGTGGAACATACAATATTATGTCCAAAAAAGTACATCGGTGTTATATGTGAAAAAATGCACCTAAAATCTTGGTGTTATTTCCAGGCCGTAACGAATTACGGAAATGAAAGCTGGCAACATTGCCCATTCTCCGCTCTCTCTTGAATTTGTGACCATCTGATGAAGACAGAATTGTCAAAAATGGTCAAATATTTAAAAAAATGGCGGATTTTTGGTACTTTCAATTGCGATTTTCTCTTTCAAAAGTGAATAATCCAAGAATTTTTTTTATCAAAACGTTCTATAGCAATAGGGCTTTTTATTAAAAAAAAATCGTTGCAAAATTCCGAGGGTCGCGAACCTCACCTGACCCTCAATTTCCACTGATTCCAACATTTATGTTAATGAATTAAGTATTAGAGAAAGTTTACTTGTTAAGTCCTTCGAAAGCTATTCCGCTTTTTCGCGCCGAAAAATGACAGCTCAAGCGAGAGTGACTTTTCAGTGACTGAAGTATGTGATGATGATTCAGATGCGGATATCTCCGATGAATTTATGAAGGATCAAAATGAGATACTTAATATATCTGATTTCATACTTGTTCAGTATCACATTGTTGACATTGTTGACTATGCGATGAGCAATCGACATACGTTACATATTTCTTTCCTGTTCACATGCTCCGCTTCGAGAAAGAATTTACGTATTCGTAGTGTGTTCTTAATTTCTATCTCTGTATAGGAGAGAAGAATTGAAATATTTGACCAATATCAGTGTATACTGAACCTCACCAACGGAGATTATTCGTCGCACATTAAATGTAAAAATTTTGCCTTTTAGCGGTGATCGGTGCTACAGGTTTTCGACGAGAATCACATGTTGATAAGATTTCATACTTGTTCAGTATCACATGAAAAAAAGGACCAAACACTTCGTTGGTCAAATAGAAAAAAATAGAGAAAGACGAATACACAGTTCATTTCATGAAAAAAAAATCCAAATAATAGGTTCAGCTTTCCTGAAAACCGAGATGAAGATGTTGTGTCGGAAGAAAATATCATTCAAAAACTTCCAATGCCTTCTGCTTCTGGTGGAACTGAAAGAGCAACTGAGCAGTGGCTTTTTGATTACAATTTCGAGGACTTTCATATGCAATAAACGACCAAAATTTATTTTTGTATTTATTTATTTGTCTTCAAAAACCATTGTCCCACTATACACATGCATCTTTTCCAGTATGCAACATGGGTGATTGTATAGTGGGAGAGTGGTGTATAGTGGGACCTTCTATTTAGTGAAAATGTGAACATTGTTAAAATTTTTGCAGGTGTTGATAAACAAACTAATTTTGAATATATTAGAATGTTCACAATAGTTAAAAATTATTCAACATATTCTCTATTTCAATTACAAGAATATTGTCCCAGTATACAACAGTCTCCCCTATATATAGTGGTGTATCAAATTGATCTTAATATAGTAATTATTCCATTTATTCTTATGTCAAATCACATCATGTAAAGTTCAATCTAATTGTTGATAGACTGTTCAAACTTAATTATATGATAAAATGATAAAGTAGCATTACATCGTTTTTGTATAAAAAGTCATTTAAATTTGGTATAAAAGCTCGTTCTGCTTATAACTATTATTATTATTATTATTGTGTTATACCCTCAAATCGTCATATCAATTCCAAGCTCCATATTAACATGAATATTGAGTTTCTGGTGAGTTATAATTTCGCAATATCGTAATATAAATTGTTTTTCTGAGTTGAATAATTTCGACTTTTTTTAAAAAGGACCCCGCACATAGTTAAGTCACCTGGTTAGACCAAGACATTTTCAAATTCACGCAGCAAGGATAATGGAAATCTACTGCTGTTGATTCGTGCTAATGTCAACAAATTCTTCAATCTACCTTCAACATCATATGAGAAGCAGAGAATTTGACTGTTCTAAATAAAACAATAATTCCCTTAATGCTAAAGATAGTGCAACAAATTATGGAAATGATGTAGCAAATGGAATAGAGGATCGAGCGACAGATGAAGGACTAGATACACCAGCCCAAAAAAAAACA
>CAJUYG010004732.1:0-15827 GCA_910591675.1 Galerucella calmariensis | reverse complement strand
TGTCTGGGCTGTAGAGCCCAACTCAAGCGTATGAATGAATGAATGAAGTACAGGTCTAGTTAAGCACGGATCACATTAGGCTGGTTGCCAGCCGCGAATTAAGAAAGCCGCTACTAGAAGCTTGGTGTGACCACGAAATTCGCAGCTGACACGACCATCCGGCGAGCATTTGCCAGCGGCTGAGGAAGTTGAACATGTTAAACTTTTGGCAGCAGGCAGCGGCGACTAAAAGGTCACGTGATCCACTCGCATTCGCTGGCGCCAGCTAGCAGCGCAGTCTGACCACCTGAGTCGCGCGCCAGCGTCGAGTAGACGAACACGTGGTCTGTTGTTAACACGTATATTGTTGTTATTATTTGTGAATTCCAGCAATTCTTGTTCCCGGGATTGGTAAATGCGCACAGCGGTCAGTTTGTAGCCATGCATATCCAAAATTTTTCTTTTTCATAGGTAAATTGCGCACAAGTGACCCTAAAGAGGGTCTAAATAAATGGCATACGACTTTCTACCGATTCCACGAATTTTAAAAGTTACCAGAGATTCAAAGGATTATCGCCTAATGACTTTACGATAACAATTTCAGGCGTAGGTACATAGATCAGTTTAGTTTTTGCATTTACACTTCGATCAACCAGGTTTGGGCCTGGGTTTTCTTGTTTTTTTTTAGTTTTCTATTTCTTATTTTTATGGACTAAGGATACAATTTGACCGCTGTGCGCAATTTACCTATACAGAGACTTAATCCCCTGGCTGCAACTACCTCACGAACCCTTCCCAAATTTGGGAAACTTCTTGACCACTGTGCGCAAAAACCATCCAGCGCATGGAAGAGGGAATGACCGGACTAAGAAAAGCCATGGAATGCATGGCAAAAGCAATGGAAGAAATGCAAGAGGAGAAGAGAAGCCGAAGCCGCTCAGAAAGCGTCTGCAGGAGGACGCAGAGGACAGAATCCCCAAGAAAAGGCGAGGAGAGTGAAGAAGAAGGAGAGAAGAGGATTTCACGGAAGTGATATCCATCGGGCAAATAAAAAAAAAAGAAGCCGCCGCCCGAAGGAAAGCAAACGAGGAAGCGATGATGGACGATGCCATCCGCGAAAATAAGAAGACAACGACGACGCACCGACCACCACCCGTCATTGTGCGGAGCATCCACCACTAGAGCTCCGTAAGAAAAGAAATCGAGAGAAGAAACATAAAGACGAGGTTCATAACAATCCGGGAAAGACTCGGAGTGAAAATACCCTACGACGGATCAGAGGACTACAGGAACCTCACAAGGTACCTGAGAGAAGAGAGAAAAGAAGTGGAGTGGTATACGTATATGCCACAAGAAGAAAGGATGGCAAGGATCGTCATCCGAGGACTAACGCACTGCGAGGACACCAAGGAAATCAAGGAAGAAATCGAAAGACAAGGGGTAAGTATAAAACGACTAACCCAACTTCATTCCAGATTCGGAGAGAGAAGACCGCTACCCATCTACCTGGTGGAGCTGGAGCCTGAAGAAAAAGAAAAAATCCGGAAAATCCAACACATCCAGAACGTGAGGATTAGGTGGGAAGAACAAAGAAGAGGAAAAGGGCCGACGCAGTGCTACAACTGCCAAGGCTTCCACCACGGACAGACGACGTGTAACGTAAACACGAAATGCGTGAAGCGCGAAGTCCGATCTAACGACTGCCCACGACCGAAGACCAAGCCGGCCACCTGCGCAAACTGCCAGGAAGAACACCCGGCAAACTACAAAGGATGTCCAAAAGCCCGAAACAACCAGAAGACAAGGACAACAGCAGTAAAGAAGACAGGAGTCAGCTACGCCCAAGCCGTAGCTAACAAGAAAACAACGACGACAACAACAAAACAACAGATCCTCGAACAGGTGACAAAGCTATTAGCTCAGCTAATGGCTTAAAGTCGCTCGTAAGAGATTGGAAGAAAAGAAGACACACTCTATAAGGGTGTTTTCAGCCGAAATTGCCGGCTGAGGACGCACTTTGTAGGGGCAGCACAAACACACACAACGGAAGACACAGACAAAACGGAAGACCGCCGAAGAAAAAACCACCGAGGTTACACGGCCAAAGAGAAGACGGCTCGCCCCCAGCTGCTAGCCCTTTTAGCTAGGGACGAGCTGTACGCCGAAACGCGAACTATGATGATGAGACCCATCGGATAAGATGGGGGGAAGTGGTGGAAGTCCTCCCCGGAGATGTACCTCGCTTAGAGAGGAACATCCTGTGTGGGACTGGCTCATCAAGGTTGTGTGTGTATATCATTAATTGTCCTCCAATTCTGTTGGCATTTGGCATTGTCTGAAGAATTTTTGTGTTATAGGCACGACACTAACCGGCAAGGGGCTGATCATAATCCAATAGTAATTTAGTTGGGAGAGTCTATACCTGCGCGATCACTCGCCGTCACGTTTGGCGCTTGCAGTATTCTTTTTCGATATTGAACGATGTTAAAACTCGTAAGAGATTATAGGTTTTTTGTACGATTCTTCAAATTATTTTTTCAACAAATACCCACTCTTGAATTAGCGTGAATGGGAGTGATCATCTATTCACAATTAATAGTGAATCTTAATACACATAATTCTTCGAGTCTCTTTTTATTTGTTTAGTTGTGTTTTAAATTCCCATGTTTTGTCTTTTTTTTTTTCTTTTCTATTCTTCACAAGTTTGGTAACAACAATTTGCTTATTGTTTTCTACTAAAAATTATCTTCTTTCTACAACTATTCAACAAATTCTTCTAAGGAAAAAAATTTGTATACACTTGGCAACGTTGAAAAGTAATTATTATTAACTGTAACCAACATGTTATTATATGTACGAATGCATCCGAATTTCCATCCTTGAAATAGCGAGTATTTATTTGTGTTTGTATGTAATGAATGATAGAATAGTAAACTTTTGGATGCCAGCTTAATAATATGACGTAAGACTAGATTCCAAGGTCGAAAATAAACATGCTTTTGACTTTCTAAGTGTTTAAATTTTAAGCGCCACTGCGAATAACCGACATTTATTGTATTGTTTAATAAAGGTTAAACAATAATATTTTCAATTTTGAACTAAATCGTTTTCAATTCATTTTAGCGTAAATTAGAACACAAGATATGCAACACGTATTACGGAACGTCAGCTGTACGTCAAATCTAAGGATGCAATTTATAAACAGAAAATGAATTTTCAACTGAGCTTCGAGCATATAAATAGTGACACCATCGAATGTTTAAATGTTTTTTGAAAAATAGAGTACGAGTAGCAATAAAGGAAATTTGGTAGGTCAAAAGAAGAAAATCCATAGAACACACAAATGAAATTGGACTCAGTTATGGGGATGGTGAGCTAAGATTTTCTCTACCCTCAATATAAAGAGCTAAATGGGAAATAAGTATTGATTGTAATGTAGCGAATTTGTGGAAAATAAATTAATTTTCCTGTTTTCAATGTCCATTTTTATAATAAATCTGAAAACAATTAATTTTTTCAAAACAGTTGAAAATATTATGTATATGACATTTTACATGAATTATGTCCAGAATTTTCTAAAGAATCCGAAAAATAAATAATATATAGGGATTTGCATTTGAAATAAGAAAGTTGGTATTGGCCACTGTCACATGACAACATATTTTATACAGAGTTAGCATAAAATATGGAACCCACTAAGTATCTATAATTATATATTAATAGTCTCCATATTCTCACAATTAAAATTTGGATACATTTTCGTTCACTTATACAGGGTGCGGCAGATAAACGGTCAATTAGAAATATCTAGATAACTAAAGGTATCTGAATTATGAAAGTTGGCATGAAGGGGTTTTGAATAATGAGCTATTCAATGAAAATATTGCCGTAACCATTCTACTTCCGGTTATACCGGAAGTCGCACATAACTTTGTAATTTTTAATGGAAGACCCTGTATATTTTTAAATTTTAGGAATATTTACGTTATTCTGGATATTTTTTGTTAATACTTCCCTATACCTATCTTGAACCGTTTTTGAGTTGTAATGTTTTTTATATGAAAATGACACTTTTTTACCATGTACATAAAATTCAATATCCTCTAATGTAATTTGAATAAAAGTTTAAATTTCTTAGGAACTATTTACCACATACCGCTTTATCGTTTACACTGTGAAGTTACCTTTTTTATTATACAGAGTGCTGTCAAAATTGGAATAAAAACGGAATCCACAATCTTCGCGTAATTCCTTTTTTTCAAATGGGACACCAAAATTAATTTTTTGTGACAAAAATGTATAAAGCTGATTTATTTGAAAACTGCAGGAGATAGGTATAGGGAATAGAAATACATATCGATAGTGGACAACGTATTCTTCTAAAATTAATAATCACATACAGGGTGTCCCATTTGAAAAAAAAAGGAATTACGCGAAGATTGTGGATTCCGTTTTTATTCCAATTTTGACAGCACCCTGTAAAATAAAAAAGGTAACTTCACAATGTAAACGATAAAGCGGTATGTGGTAAATAGTTCCTAAAAAATTTAAACTTTTATTCAAATTATATTAGAGGATATTGAATTTTATGTACATGGTAAAAAAGTGTCATTTTCATATAAAAAACATTACAACTCAAAAACGGTTCAAAATAGGTATAGGGAAATATTAACAAAAAATGTTCAGAATAACGTAAATATTCCTAAAATTTAAAAATATACAGGGTCTTCCATTAAAAATTACAAAGTTATGTGCGACTTCCGGTATAACCGGAAGTAGAATGGTGACGGCACTATTTTCATTGAATAGCTCATTATTCAAAACCCCTTCATGCCAATTTTCATATTTCAGATACCTTTAGTTCTCGAGATATCTCTAATTGACCGTTTATCTGCCGCACCCTGTATACACCATAACAGGAAAATAAATAGTAACAAATAACACAGGAAAATTTTATTACATACCTTTTTCTACACTAATAGGTAGATTACTCAAAAATTAATTTATTTGACTCTCAAAGGTATAAGATTTCATCCATATTTAAGTCAAAAACGATAAATTATTGATTAAAGCCTCAATTATTCAATAAAAAATATGACTGGAAAGTTTTACTGTATGCAGAATTTCACGAAGAATTCAAAAATTTGAAAATATACAGGGTGTTCTATTTAAAATAACAAAAAGTTGATATGCATTTCCGGTTTAACCGGAAATGGCACATTAAATTAGATAGCATTTTTAAATTCCTTGGATCTTCTTAGAAGGGTATCAGCAATTTCATTTAAAAATATTAATATTAGTAAATACCATTTGGCGTGAAACTTATTATACCAAGAATATTCTACTTCAACAAAATAAAGTACAGGAGAATTGCGATATGTAATGTAAAAACAAAAATAGCACTCAATATTTCGCAAAAGCATATTGCGAAGTTGGGGAAAAAATATAATTTTGTGTTGTACAAAAATATAACTTTATGTTCTTTTTAAATACAAATAGCTCGGCGAACGGTTTGTCAAAAACATTAAAGGAGTAAGTATTCATTTCTTCGCACTCATTCACGATAGCAATATGTTTTTTTTTATTATGCACACACACAAGTGCACAAAATATATATCGGAGGACCACCCATACCAGTTCGTTACGGCAGTCCAAAAATATTTCGTAATTTGAAATGAAATACTGTACCCCATGATCATAGACCAGGCAATGTATAACCAAGATAAGTTTTCGTTAAAATTTCAAGCTCAAAAATGTCCGTTAGTAATATGGGAAAATACAAACATCCACATAGGAAACGGATATACACTGTGTTAATTTTAAAACTTACATCTAGTGAACGAAAAAAGATGTCAAAACAATCTCAAAACCGTTTTTAGGGCAGAGAGGGTGAACTAAAAAAGAAATCATATTATACTTTCATCAATCATCTTAGAAGGTATATTTTGAGTTGTGACATATAACAACAAATCTGTCAACAAATGTCAATTGTCAAAATTAATTATCATGTTTAGTTAACTTGAGGCCAGTTTCAGATAGCTTTCAGATAGCTTCGTTTAAAGCGGTACCTAATCTGAATTTATAAATATGATGGGTCGAGAAATGAAATTAAGCCGAAAATTTTTTGACAGCTCCAATAACCAATAAAATTTCCTTATTTTTGATCATATGAACAATTTCACCCAATCATGTCAACATTACACTGATAACAGACCATGGGCTGTTTTCACGTTGCTATGTACACAAACCTATTGATTTATTTCGATTTTGAAGTTTCAAATATTTAATATTTGGAAATGTCACGATTTGGTTGTAATTCCATAATTGGTAAAAAAATTTTTATCCGAATAACCCTTGGGTTATTTCTACTGATTATTTTTTTCACTTGTCAAAATCTGACATTTTGGTGGTTTTAACCAATAGCAATACATTATTCTAGCCAATCATCCGGTATTATACTGATAATTTTGCTTCCTCATCGATAATACCTTGTTTACATTGAAACGTCAAAATTTTACTTTGAATTTGTCACTATTGAGAACTAAAAGTGCTTGGAAGTATATTGAAAAATGAACACAAACCGATTCAGTGCCATCACCCAAGACAATATTGAACATTTAATACAAAATTCCACTCCACAATTGATGAAAAAAATAATCTTCCCAAATACAACTCGCTCTTCAAATTTTATCACACAATTTTTTCATTTTCATCACTTAAACTTGTTTATTTCAGGCAAAAACATTCAAACAAACCGAATTTAGATAAAATCCCTCGTCCTAAAGGACTCGTGATTTTATCAATCGGTTTGTTTTCATATTTTTGCCAAATGAACAAGTTTTCGTAGAAAAGAAAAAATTATCGATAAAATTTGAAAAACTCGTGGTATTACCTTTGACAATTTCATGTATAATATTAATAAATCCCATACTGCCAATGGAAGCATTCGAAAACAACCAAAAAAAATATCCGGCTAAATCTGAGCCCTTGCCGAGTTGGTTTGTTTTCCACTCCTAGGAATTGTAGACCTTGTCGATTTTAAATATTTTTCTTCACTAATTCAACTACCAAATCCCGTTCTTACATACTTTTTTCTTGGCCTATTAAACCGATGTCATGTCTTTATTTTTAGGTTTCTTCGTTACAGTCGAAGATTAAGGTAAGTACATATATTTGACTTGCAAAAAATAGAAGGTTAAAAGACGAGATTCGTTGACAACATGGGTGTTCATTTTCAAAACACAGCATCCCCGGTGGTTTCAATAAAAATATTTCATGCAATTTCGACTGCACGACATGAAACGGCGTCTTAAAGAAAAACAACAAACGAATGAAAACAAAATTATTGAATTAAATGTTTAATTGTAGTAGAACCGCTGTTTTTTTATAGAGCTTTTCTACAGTTGTAAATAATAAAAACTTAATTAATGTCCAATTACTATTCAATTGTATATAGTTTGTTAAAATGAGTAGGGAAGCATTAGTAAGCATTATTTTAGCATTTTTATACCCTTCTTAACTTCTAAACGGAAGGACCGAAAGGAATAACATAAAAAGGAACTTGCTTGAACATAATCAACCTTTACTGTTAAACTATTCAGATGGAATAGCAGTTTTTCTACTAGCATGCGAAAAAGTCCACTTTTCCGCACTCATTTCAGTGCGGAAAGAGTCACTAGTACGGAAAAGTGAATTTGTCGAGTTTTTGGGGAGTATACTGACATTTGAATATTTAAAATATATATTTGTATGATTTTAGTTTACCAAATGACTGAAAAATTAAGAAATTTATTATAATTCTGCTATAATTTTTAATAAAAAAACAACTTATTTTTCAATCACTTTTTAATGGACCTGGTATAAGCCTCATAAAATGAATGTCAAATAATAATTAATTTGTTGATAATAAGAAATGTTTCTTTATGTTAACTTTTGGTTTTTTTTTCGCATGCTAGTAGAAAAAATAGTGTACCTAACACGTGCGTAAAGTGACTTTTCCGCACTAGTTAGGTAATAGTTATTTACGTAATTAGTGGGATATGGACATTATTAACGCACGCATGTGTAATCACATAAGTGCGTTAATCATTTCTATCACACGTATTACATAGAAAATTTTATCTACAACTGTTTATTAGTATTATTAATAGTACCTATATCATAAAATTGAAAAAAAAATTCAATCCAATGTATTTTTAAAAATATTGACTGCAAACATAAGGTACTGTGTATCATATTTTGTGACCCTAACAACAAAAACAAACAAAGCTGTGGAAATGAAATAAATTAGTTGTCATCAAAAAGTCAAAGTTGAATGAACAAAAATCTATAATAATGAGCTCAAGCGAAGACAATCTCCTTTCGGAAATTGAAAATGCAGCTTCCTGTGTTATTTGAAATATTTAATTCTGGTATTAATATTTTTTTAGATTCTTATTATCGCACTAGTGCGGTAATGTATTCAAAAACGCACTAGTGCGGTAATATACGTCATTATGACACTGAAAATAGTGTCAAATCGTACCCGTTACATGACAGTTGTAGATAAACTACTATTACCTAACTAGTGCGGAAAGTGATACTTTTCCACACGATATTGCAGATGGGCGAACGACGCTTTAGCGGAGTTCGGCCAGCGGAAGTCACTTTACGCACGTGTTAGAAACACTAATTTTTCTACTAGCATGCAGAAAAAAGAAACCCAAAAGTTAACATAAAGAAACGTTCATTATTAAATAC
This sequence comes from Galerucella calmariensis, assembly GCA_910591675.1. Classification (NCBI taxonomy): domain Eukaryota; kingdom Metazoa; phylum Arthropoda; class Insecta; order Coleoptera; family Chrysomelidae; genus Galerucella; species Galerucella calmariensis. Next base: position 7,109 of record CAJUYG010004732.1, on the reverse strand, counting down.
ATATCAACAAATTAATTATTATTATTTGACATTCATTTGATGAGGCTTGTACCAGGGCAATTATAAAATTATTGAAACTGACGTTTCTTTTTATTTAAAACTATAGCGTATTTCTAATGAATTTCTCAATTTCTCAGTAATTTGGTAAACTACAACCATATTCAAATGTCAGTATGCTCCCCAAAAACTTGACAAACTTACTTCTACGACATGAAGAAAAAATAAAAAAAATGTGCTCTGAAGAAGTTAAAAAACATAAAAATAAATTTTCTATAAACAAATATATACACAACGAATTCTAATTTCAGGTGGTGTGCAATCGGAAGAAATTCATTCTTCTCGAGGTTCTTCCATTTAAAATAGGTGTAATTAAAATTTTAAATTTAACAGAAAAAAATCACTTGACACTTCTGTCAAATTTACTGACAGCACAAAAGTTTATACAACAAATGACTAAATTCAAGGCAACTCAATAATTACGTAGCTAAAAAAGAGTGTTAAAATGAAAACCCCCATTTAAAAAGCATTGGTCATTTACGCACGCTTTTGGGTTTTATAATGAAAGTGCCATATAAAACGCGTTGTTCATTTACGCACGCTTTTCAACGTATGTATAATGTATGATTTCACACATTTTTTTGGTTCGTAAATGACTAATTTTAAAGGTGGTTGTAGATAAAAATAATGATCATGTTAAGAATCTCAGCATTTTTCGAGTCTACTCGTGTTATGACTGGTTAATTTCAAAAGAAAAATACGGTTGTAAACAAACAGTAGATAACTTTCAAACACTATTCTTTTTCAAATGTATAGAAATGCATTTTAACATCTTTTGAAACCAATTTTGGATGCAGTTATCCCACTTGCTTGTTGGTACATTCAAAATAGAGTTTATGAAAACATCAACTGCATCTTCTGTGTTCTGGAACCTTTGACCACACAGTTCATTATAAATTTTTGGAAAAGTATAAAGTTATTCGAACTTGGGTCGGGACTGTATGGAGGATGGTCCAACAATTCGATAATGTTAGGTTAGGTTAGGATTCTTATCCTGCAAGTAAATGTTGCATATGGTGCCATCTATTTAATTGTGTCATGCAATATATTATAGTTCATATAATAATCTTCTTGGTGTGCGTCATCGTTTGTTAATGTCCTAACACATTACGTTGGAAGAAATGGAAAAAAGGCAGGTCTATGATTAATCCTAATCAAAATATCATAATAATGAACCGTTTATATGTATTACAAAGGTTGACCCTAATCTTTGTCAGGAAATTTGATTAGTTGATGTTTCAATTATTATGTATGAAAAGATAATATTAATCCGGATATACGTCACAAACGATGACGCACACCAAGAAGGCCATTGAATGTACTATATGACGTAAAGACATAGGATGGTTAAACAAAGTCTAACAGGTTTTACATGCACATATTGCTATTCGTGTGCATGTGCACTTAAGATATTGTGTGTGCTAATGTCTACTCTAATTTCACAGAATAACTATGCAAAGGAAGGAAGGAAGTAAGAGGAAAAGACAAACAAAACAGAGCAAAAATGCTGAAAGATTTTGTAACTAGCTGTGAAATAATTTTTAAAATCAGTTCAATAGTTTTCGAGTTTTTTTTTTAGTTGACAACAATAACATTCTAAATGGAATTCTTACGGCTGTTCTATACATTCCACGTTTAATTTACTAAAATCCAATGACAACATAAATTTCCTCGATTTCCGGCCTTGTATATTAACAATCCAAGTATAATTGAGCAATACTTTTGTCATTAAGTCTGGTCGAAGAACATAAAAACAGTCTGAGAATGTTTTTCGCACGTTTTTCGGCGGATCTGTTACTGTTCATGCCTTTTTTTTTCGACCAGAAGATCAATGCACTTTGTGTTCGCACTTCATCCTATTTTCGAAACATATTGTGTTTGATCTTGGAGAAAATAATACCCTTGTTCTTTTCAACTTAGCTGTATATTCTTGATAAAATATGAATGGTTTTTTTGTTGGAGAATTTATATCGGGAAGTTTTGAATTTAGAATCTTTTGTTAAAATATTTGGGTCAATTTTAAATTCATATACTCAAAATTTTACAGAAAGGAAATTATTATTAAAAAAAGTATCCACATTTTAGCCTTCCAACGTTAAACATACTAGATGAGTAACGAACAATCCTGATAATATTCATTTCATTATTTATTTTATAGTATATTAAGTATCAAGAACGGTAAAGGTTGTTTACTGGTTGACAGCAATGTTTTGCTGGAGACCGGTATTAGCCTTAACGTTCGAAATGCTTATACCATTTTTTGCGCGATCGTATTGAAATATTCGAATTTCGAATAAAATAATTTAAATTTCTTCGAAATGAACGGAATGTCAAAAGTGACATTTATACTTCTCGATCAGTTTAAAATATAATCTGCATTTTGGTGAAATTGTTTTCATGCTATTTATTACTTTTTATATTGTTCTGTTCGATTCTGTTCATTAAAAAAATATAAATCTTATTTTTTTTTGTTCCTTTTGTGTAATGAATGAAGAAATATATTATTTAGGACCACTCAAATGTATGTAGGACTAAGACGTCGGTGAGTAATCTACTTACCGACGTCTGAACGGTAAGTAAATCACTTACCGACGTGTTAGACTTAGAAACCAGTAAACACAGCCTACCGACCTGACAACCGATGCTGTAAATAAACAAAAAAGATCGATCGCGCAAAAATTTATTAATTATAAAAACAATTTTAAGAACTATGAACCAAGATCAAAATAATGTATCGGAGATATGGAGAGATGTTCATTAACTCTACTATTTTTCTTAGTGTAGTTATGGTTTTACTTTGAACCAATACTCGTGTTACTTTTCTCAGTGTATCAGGTAGTTTATGTTTCAATGCCTCGACTTATTTCCGCTCAATATCGTGTAAGTCCAACTTCAAAGGAACCGACAAAGCTTTTGTCTCTTGTGAGATAGTGTACTCTGTGACATAAGTCTGGCAACTCCGAACACGGCAGCCAACTTTTGGACCGTAACTTCCCCCGTTATATGATTAATTATTCCATTTACACTTTGGATATTTAGATTTTGTTCAGTGGCTGCAATTATTGTTACTACAAATGTCAAATTTGCAAACTTATCGTAAATGAACTATAATTGTTATAGATTTCACTCAACTTTAACGCTGAACAATAACGAAAATTTGTCAGTTTCTCCTTTATTTAGTTATGCAAAAGAGGAATATTATAGAAGATACATCTTTTTATAACAAAACTCCGTGATATATCGTAACGTGCATTCAATACCGGGATGCATATTAACCAGTAGTTAAACTGTATGACTGCGAAATATAGACCCAAGGTTTTGCATACAACTGAAATCGTGCCAAGTTCCGGAGAAAACGAAAATAGAACTACAATCAACGGTGTAAACAAGTAACTTCGAATAGTAGTTGATCAAACAAAATAATTCAGTAATTCGATTTAAAAATATAAATTTTCAGTTCCGTATCTCAAGAATACTATAATTTGAGTTGTACGACAAAATTTAACTGAACGACAATGTTTTATCGTGTGCTTAAGTGTTAAGTATAACGTAAGGTGAATTTTAGCGAGTTACTGGTCGTGAAAAATTGAAACCGTTCAATTTTTTGCCACAAATGGTAATTACCAAAATGTCAAATCAGTAACCCTGGTAATAACTCCAATTACCAATTGGCAACGTGCCGTTTGATGAACTGGGAAAGCATTCCAACAGAGAAACCATTGGTTAATTAAAGGGTCGTAAAGCACACTACAGTTTGAAGGACTCCAGGAGATTCAAGCAAATCTCTGTTTCGGTGTTCGATATCGTTCGTGACTCCCACGAACCGAAGCATGCCGTTGATGTGATTAGAGCTGTGAAGAAGGCAGATTAGATCTATGAATTGAAAATGTGTGCGAAAACTGAAGCTGGAAAATATTGAACCATAGAGTGTTGTAAGTTTTAGAGGGTGTTTGTAATTCCGCCAAAGAAGATCATAAACTCATTTTATTATATTTATGTAATTTCGTCAAGAAACCCTTTCAGGTATAAAATTCAATAAAGTATTATTTCAGTTTCCTGTGATATTGTCGTATTTAATAAATCGCGTTAGCAATAGATATGGCAGAATATTAATAATTATTTTAACACTACACTACACTTCCGTTACTGACTGGAAGAAGGACTTACACCAAGCAAAAGGTGAATATTTTTGACAAAAATCCTAGTAGAAAACGGATGATGCCATCATATAAAAGATATTGCGTAGTATCACTTTGATATGTTTTGGACACGAAAATGTTGCTCAACAATCTGTTATAAACATTTAAAACGAAAAAAAAACATATTGTTTTGGTTTTTTCCATATAGCGTAAAACGTAAAATCATATCTTCGTCATTTTCCAATTATAAGAGCTGAAACTTGGCACAAAAGAAGTTCTTCGTATGCCCTTTAAATGCGCGAAGAGCAGACGCCAAGAGACGGTTAGTTTTATCGCAATTGCAATTTTAATTTTTTCATATGATAATTTCCAAAGTGTCTGGATGCGTTGTCGATTGCCTTATTTTGAATTTGAAAGCTGATTTGAAAAGTGTCAATGTGGAGCAGCAAAATTTATATTTTAGATTTGTAATAAAATAATGCGAAGTTGACCAAAGGCACCGCTTAAAATAAACAATTACGCCGAGCGCTGACGTGCTTGTGTATCTATATAGTATGCCGCTACTCAATCCCCGCTACCCCTATACTCCGTTACTTTCCGGCGCTCGGTCATTTTTAATAGAAACCGAAAATATATCTACGTTTTGTTGCTCTACGTCTATACTTTTCATAACAGTTTTAAAATTTAAAAGCGGACAATCGACCACGCATCCAAAATTTTGCTAAAGTTCCTTGTCCTTATCAAGACCAACTTCAGAAAAGTTTTCCAAAACTGTTGATTTCTTATTTATACAGGGTGGAACAGATTGGGAAATCTTTAGACTTCACGCTCAGTAACTTAAAAAGACCATCCTTTTCGCGATCTTTCAGTTTTTATTTCACCTTGATATCTTGATTCCTCATTCCTCAACAACTATCCCAAAAATTTCTTTTTTATTCTTTTTGTTGAAAAAAAAATTACAAAAAATATTGTAGTTCAATTTCCCAACAAATAGCAAAAAGAATGATGAATATCTACACCACAAAGAACATACAGAAGATATCTCTTTTTTATCTATCCCCTCTCTTCATTTTCAATCTACAGATGTCGAAAATTCTATTCGCGACATATACGATTTACACAAGTACGACAAGGGAAATATTAGAAAAACTACTTGAAAGAGAGAGAAGTATAATTGTGCGAAGTCAGCGATGGGCGTGTGTTCACTGCCCTCCATTTTAACCTCTATTGTCAAATGTACTTATCTGTAAGAGTTATTCCCAATTTTTGCCGGTAACAATGTTAAATACCAATAATTGTTAAATCGAAAGCAGTGTACAGATTTTATTAATGAGAGATAGTAATTTGTCCAAATTTTGTCTTGAACTATATTATTTTATTCTTATTTGTGTTTATCTCACTTATTTTTCAAAAGACAATAATATTACCGGTCTACTGCTCATGAGGGGATGTTCACAAGGAGGAGTCTTATCACCCCTTCTGTGGAACATAGTCCTAGACACCCTGATTAATCACCTCAACAACAATGGATTCTACACAATTGCATACGCAGATGACATAGTTATCTTGCAGACTGGCAAATTTGTGAACACACTGTGCGACAGAGCGCAGGATGGGCTTAAATTAATTGAAAAATGGTGTAAGGAACACTCACTGTCGATCAATCCCAGACAGACTGAGATGGTCCTTTTCACCAGGAAAAGAAGTTTATCGGGTTTGAAACCTCCCGAAATCTTCAAAAGCAAACTAAACTTTTCGGAAGAGGTGAAATAACTTGGTATTACCCTCGACAGGAAACTAACATGGAACTCTCATTTACACAGCAGAGCAAAAAGAGCATATGTGGCTTATGAGCAGTGTCGGAGGACAGTGGGACGCACATGGGGTCTGTCACCCCGTGTGGTCACCTGGATCTACACTGCAACAATAAGACCCATGTTAACGTATGGAGCAATTGCATGGGGACCGAAGGTTCTACAAGCAACGGCCATCCAAAAATTATATCAAATACAGCGAATGGCTTGTTTAAACATCACAGGAGCCATGAGAATAACACCAACCGCAGCAATGGAACTAATTACTGGTCTGACCCCTCTGGACCTGCACGTCAAGGAGGTTGCGTTAATGGCCATGGTACGATTGCGCACGGCTGGTGTAAACCCCGAAGTAGGAGTGGGCCAATTGAGGTTAAGCCTATGGCAGGAAGCGCTTACTGCGCTTCCTCTGCTGCAGGCAGCCAACGATGCAATTGAGCCCAGGTTTTTGTTCAACAAACCCTACAAAATTCAAATAAAACAGAACATAGAGCCAGATGCTGCAAATGCAATACGCATATATACAGATGGTTCAAAAATGAAAGAAGGCTCAGGATGTGGAGTTTACTCGAGAGCACTAAGCCTAAAGATTACGTGGGGAATGGGAAACAATACCAGCGTGGTTCAAACAGAACTGGCTGGTATCTCAATTGCCACAAAAGAACTAACCAGAAGAGGAATTTCTGGCAAAAACATAATAATCTGCACTGATAGTAGACAAGCCCTATTAGCCTTGAACAGAAAACGTGTTATATCGAGGCTAGTACTAGAGTGCCACCAAGATTTAGCTGACGCCTCGGCAGATAACAATATTATCCTGAGGTGGGTTAAAGGGCACGACAGGAGTAAAGGAAATCGCATTGCTGATTCTTTAGCCAGGGAAGCCGCTGGACTAAAAATTCTAGGACCCAGTGACACCACGACTTCGACAATTGCGGAACTAGCCAAACGTTACATCCATGCTCAATCCCTTAAGAGATGAGATGGAATCAAAGGATGCAGTGTTGCCAGGATCACCATGGGCGACCCTGGGAAGCTGGCGCCGAATAAACATTTGGCGATGACCAGGAAAAACCTGCGTTTAACAGTAGGATTTCTG
>CAJUYG010004731.1:0-15829 GCA_910591675.1 Galerucella calmariensis | reverse complement strand
TTTTGGATTATCTGGATGTTGAAATTTTAATTCTGGGAACAATATTGGTTGACTATGGATGCTGGTACTGTTCTCGTTCAAAATTTTCTTTTGGTTGGTGTCGATACGGCAACCTTTTGGAATGTGGAAAAGGTATGTTCCTATTATTTCAATGGTTTCTACTTGGCTATGGCAGATGAGTGTGACGGCTTCTTTCATTGGAAAAACTGCAATCCATTGATCGGTGTTGTGTAGTCGTTCGAAAAGAGGTTTAGTGGTGATTATTCGTGTTTTTTGGCAAGTGGAGGTGTTTTTGGTATTCAGCAGCTCTATTTCACATGGATTTTCTTTTTTGATGTCTTGCAATTCGATCTCTTCGCATAGGTGTATTGTCGCTGGGTATAGCTCATGACATGGATTGCTCATAAATGAATATTTTGAATCATTTTTTAATAAATATCTATTATTTGGTATAACTGCTGTTATTTGACCTTGTTTTTCGACAGGGATAGGATACAAACGATAGTAATTGAAATTTTCGGTAAGTGTAATCGGTATTTGTAGTACATATGTGATTCTTTTATTCAATATATAGCTACTAATTTTTGTAAGCTGTTCAAATAGTCCAATATTTTCTATTTTCACTTTAATTGGTGGTTGACTATTTTTTAACTGCCTTTCGACCAAAAGTAATTCATTATAAAAGTCGGTTGTTGTTATTATACTTGGATGCATTATTTTTAATTTTGAAAATGTTATAGAGTTCTCAATATCTTGTAGTATTGATATGATAATTTCGAACATGTTAATAATTTGACTAATGGTATCCATGAGGATGAATGTGTTTTCTCTATGGAAGTTTCCTCCAATTAATGCTGAAATTTGATTTAGTTTTGAAGCTAGAGTTTCTTCATTGTGACTTATTTGATTTATAGTAGAGTTAAATTTATTTATCAAAGAAATTGAAAGAGAATTTTGTGTTTTTAGGTTATCATTGAATTTATACTGATTTTCTTGGAGCTCTTTAATCAATTGATCGTACCTCTCTCCATCGCTTTCATCGAGGTTACCGGTTATTGTTTTAAAGATTGATCCAAGACCGTTAATAATACCTCTTTTTGGCCTTTGAGCAGCAGGTAGTATTTCACGTAATTTGTTTTCAACTTTTTGTTCCACAAATGTAAGAATTTTCAAATAATTTGCTACATCGAATGAGAAATTTTCATTTTTTGACAAATAGTATTTAAAATGTTTTGAATGGATATTTAATTTATTCACTTCGTCAATAATTGGATTTAGGTCGTAATAATGCAATAATTTAAAATTATTAACTGTGATTTTGGCAATTCCCAGTTCTACTGGCAATAATCCGAAATTGTTTTCCATGTTTTTTAACGAAATTTTGTCGTCAGAGGATCCGACGGACCATAAAAGCCTGAAATAAAATAATTTTGTTTATTTTATTTATTTATTTTATTTTTCAATCTTTGAATTTATATGTTACTTTCAGAGGTCGTTTTAAATTGTCCATGTGAACTTTATTTTGATCACTTGTCTCTACAGTTTTATTTTCCGTATTAACTTTTTTTATAAGGGTTGGCTTTTGAAATTTAGTGGCTTGTTTCTGTCTTTTGTGTTGTTTAACGTAAGTTTTTTGATTTTGTTGGAATATGTTAGGATCATCACGAGTTTTATTAATTGTCTCTGTGCGTTTATGTTTTTCTTTTATCAAATCGTCATTTATTTTTGCGTAAAGGAGTTTTGAACGTTCTTTGTGATCGTCGATGTAATGGTTTATTAGAATTTTGTCTATGTCAATATTAAATGGGTCGTTATTATTTAAATGCCCTGTAGTTATATCAATTGGTTTTAGTTTTGTTGTTGAGTGAATGGTATGGTTGTATGCTAAAATGGCATAAATCATTTTCATAGAAATTGGTGTTTTTAGGAAACCTTTTGTGTTTAATAGTCTAATATGTTCGATGAGTGTTGAGTGTAGTCTCTCGATACAGCCTTGTGATTGAGGGTGATCAGGTGATCCAAAATGAATTTTTATTTTGTGCAAATCTAGGAGTTCTGCTATGACAGAATTTTTGAATTCGGTTCCGTTATCGGTGAATATTAGTTCAGGTATGCCATGATGGGAAAAATATATTAAAAGATTATTCACAATTTCTGTGCTTGATAAAATTGATAATTGGTAGGCTTGTGCATATTTGGAAAATGAGTCTATAATTGTCAAAAACTTGTGTTGTTCTATGGTAAATGTGTCCATATATAAAATTTCAAACGGTTTGGTTGCTGTTGGTGTTTGATTCATTTTTATGGCAACTGGGTGTCGTTCGTATTTAGCTCTTTGACAGGGTTCACAGTCATTTATGAAAGTTTGAATGGAGTTTTTTAGAAAAGGCCAGAAGTATTTGTCTTTGATTCTTTGATAAGTTTCATCAATTCCTCGATGATTTGATTTACCTTCGTGATAAGATTGGATTATATCGTGTATATCGTTTTTACTTGTAACGTCAATTAGTTTTTTGGTACATCTTTTCAGTTTTAAAGAGGAATGTTTAAAATAGTTTTGGAGGGTAACTAGAAATGGTTCGTATAAGTCGGAATCTTCAAAGTATAAGTAATATTGGGTTTCGGGGTTAATATAATTTTTTATGAACTCTATAAGCTCTTTTTCGAAATTATTTTTTGATAGTTGCAGGCTTATTCTTTTTCTGTTTTCGAATAAAATTTTAATTCTTGGATTAGCAGGAGAATGTAGTACTGAATTAATGAATATTTGATTTTTTCCATAGTTAACGGCCGTGGAAATCGTGGAAATTCCGAAAATTGGATTTGGCCCACTATTAGAATGTACTGTTTGATCGTCGCTTTCAACTAAGTCGTCGTTTGTATTCGGTTGATCGTTTATTTCAGTTTCTGGTATTGTTGTGTTGTCAAAGTCATGTTCTACTTGTAGCGAGTCGTTGTCGATATTTTTGTCTTGATTAGTCGTATTAATTTTAGGAATAGGAATGGTTTCAGTATAAAAATCTATTGATGGAGTTTGATTACTCGCAGTTGTTGGCTCATTGTTATTAAGTGAGCTTCTATTTAAAGAGTTATAATTTTCAGTGTCCTGAATAATATCGTCTATTTGTTTCCAAAAGTCATTTGTCTCTTTTGTGTGAATTTCAATTCGAGATAGTGCGTCGGCGTTTGAATTTAAACTTCCTTTTTTGTAAATAATGTTGTAGGTGTATTCAGACAGTCTCAATTTCCAACGAGTGAATTTACTATTTTCGTCTTTCAAAGAAAAAAGCCATTTGAGTGGTTTGTGGTCGGTCACTATATTAAATTCATTTCCGTATAAGTATGGTCTAAAATATTTTGTGGCCCAAACTATCGCCAATAGTTCTTTTTCTATAACCGAGTAATTTTGTTCCGAATCATTTAATGTTCGCGATGCATATGCTATTGGACGATCTTTTCCGATAGGACCTTGCGATAGCACTGCTCCTATAGCAAAGTTGCTAGCGTCTGTTGTTAAATTAAATTTTTGGGAAAAATCTGGATATTGTAAAATTGGTTCGTTTATAAGTAAGTTCTTGCATATCTCGAAACAGTTATTAAATTCATTGTCATGAACGATTTTCGCTCCCTTTTTCAGACATTTGGTTAGGGGCTTCGTGATTTTGGCAAAATTTGGAATAAATCTGCGATAATATCCCAGCAGACCAAGAAAACCTTTTATCTGCTTGGGAGTGTTGATTTCTCAACGGCTGGGGCTGAATTGGGATTGGCCCTGTTGGAAAGGTATTGGCGAATGCGTTGTTGGGGGTATTTGAATTAAAATTGTTCCTATTGAAATCATTTCGATGATTGAATTGATTTTGATTATTTGAATGAGGGGAGTAATTGAAATTGGGTCTTTGCTGTTGCCTCGCTTGCAAGGAATTTTGTCTATGAGAATTTTTATTTTGATAATTTTGGAAGTAACTGATGTTATCTTCCTCTAGGACAAATTGCAACGCTTCGTTTAAGTTGTTTGGTCTCATGCAACGAATTGTTGTTCCTAAGGGTTCTCTTAGACCAGATAGGAATGTTTTTAAAGCTAGATTATTATATAAATCTCTTTTCAATAATTTATTGCCTTGAATGGCTTCATGCAAATCTACATAGCTACAGAGAAGATTAAGGATATTCAGAACTCTATCATAAAATTGTTGAGGTCGTTCGTTAATATTTTGTCTCATCATTACGAGATCACGATTTAAACATGCCTCGTCTCTTTGGTCTGCGAAATTTCTTGTAAGTGTATCTTTTAAAGAATTCCAAGTAGCGACATTTTGAATGTTTACAACTAATTTGGCATTGCCACGCAGTTTTGAAATTAATGAATTAAGTAAATATGTATTCTGAAAATGATGGGGTTGCTCTCTTAAATAAAATGTACCAATAATTGATTCACAAATAGATAAATAACGATTAAGTTCATTCGGGTTACCATCAAATTCTGGAACACAGTTAAGAAATTCAGGTTTAAATTCTGCCATTATTGGTCTTATCAAATTGGGATTATTTGAATTTATTTCTAAACTTTCAAGTTCGCTTACCAAAGATTCGATGGACATATATATATATATATATGTTCAAATTATAATGCAAATTTATTTATGTATCCTTATTGAATTATCTTATCTTAATTTGTATAAAAAAAATTTTGCTAACTGTGTACTATCTGTTTCTATTTATCCCTGTTTAATTAATAATTTCTTCGACTTACATAAAAATGATGATGAATTTGAGCATATCCACTTAACTATGAGAATACAATCCTCGCAAAATTGGACGATTCCTGTTCCAACTTTCGTCGCTTCGAATTGCAAGAGTGCTTCGATGGTCTTCGATAGATGGGTTTCTCGATTTTCGGAGAACCACTCCACTTAAACACCTCCACACACGAATCACGACTCAAAAGTTCGGTATATCTAGTAAATTGTCGAAACAAACTTGATCACGTTCGATACGTTACAATCTAGATATCCTACTGACTGCGCCAGAAATGATTTGGAATGCCCAAATTATGTTTTTAAAAATTATTTATTATTTTAATTAAACGAAAATCTTAACAATGATTAATCTTATTACTATAAAAGCTAACAATGGAATGAATTTGTAATTATGAATTTAGAAAGGAAAGAAAAGATAAAAAATGCTGTGTCGAAGGTTTCTAGGAATTATGATAATGATGACATCTGCTTATCATACGTGGAATACAGATGTAACTAGCTCAAAATTTTAGTGTTGTTCTATTTAAATCGGTAGAGTGGGCCATGGGGAGAGAGCCAGAAATAAAAGAAATAAATGACTTCCAGGGCTCTTTATATTCCTCACACTGAACAGCTTATTTACCCCACTTATCAATGCATATTTACAAATAATGTGGCCCCATGTAGTACTACACGGTGTACAAAGTGCTATAGATATAAAATGATTCTAAATGATAGTTGGAAAATAAACAAAGTATAAGTTAATTTTGCACGTATGTTGAAGGCAACCAGAATTTACGATGAGTCGTGAATCTCAATGATAGTCTGCAAGCAAATAGAAACAAAATGGAAAGCTCTTACTTCTTACTACTCCAGGTGGAGCTCTACCTCTACAGCAGGTGGTATGATGTGTATTTGTGCAAGTAGTAGATGTTACCCGAACTAATGTGGTTGGCAGGTTGCGGATGAATAGTTAGCAGCTAATTAATTTACCAGTTATTCAAATATTGGCCTGAAATTGTGAATATTTGTGATTAGATGAGCATCTCAGGAAATCATGGTATCTTACCGAATATGGGCAGCGGCCGTATAAAGAAAAGTACGTATATCCACAAAATGTGTGCATCAACTGATGTCAATCGTACTCTATCTTGATGTTATTTTTCTTTGTTCTAGGGCTCTTTTAGATCCGAAATAAAATTCGATTTTATTTAAACCACATGGTCTGATTCGGCCCAATAAAAAAAGAAGACAAAAGACAAAAGGAAGAGAGATAGACAACATGATAATTTCCTTGGCTAGGCAATTTTTGGTATCCTCCAATCCCATAGTACTCATAGTACTAGAGTGAGGTTTATGTTTTGTATTCAAGAAGAATTTTAGTTCAAGGTCAATAGAAATTAATCAATGTAAACAAAGACTACAGGTTATTTCAATAAATAATTAGCTGATTTTTGTAAAACTTATACTCAATTGTAAGTATTATTTTATTAATTTCCTATTCAGTCAAAAAAAAACAAAAAATATAATGAACCCGTAACATACTCCATTATATGAGCTATTCGTTGACCTAGTTTTCATATTGAGAATAACAAACATTGTTGGAGCATACAACGGAGACTTTTTAGCCTTTTAGATAGTTGATGAAACGAAACCTGATTTAGCGAAATAGGTCGTTATCGTTAAGTTAAATTGATTCGTATTTTTATGGTTGCTAGATAAAAAATAAGTAACAAAAGGCATTGAGGAGAGTAAAGTTTGTGTAAAAGCCTCTATATATCTCAATGTAGAGAAGTGAAACCACATTTACAGTGTGTCCCAAAATTCTTTTCACAAATGGATAAAGCGATTTTTTTCAATTTTCCAAAAAAAATATTCTTAATAAAAAGTTGACATGTCGAGTGCAATATTTCCAAACATCAGCTGCAGTATGGGAAAAATAGGAAATAATCCAAGTAAGAGTGAAATATCTTGAAACGGCGGTATAGTTTGGAAAACTTATCTGAAGATATGAACTGAATGCGGCTGAAAACATTCGATGCTGCAGCCTTTGATAATGAAGAATCTAAGGGGCCAAGTATATCTTATAATAACTAGAAAATAGATTCTTTTTATGAACAATTAACATTATTTCTCTGAAGATTAAAAGGTAAACACTTTTCCACACGCTTTGGGTTTCCTTCGAGTCTAACCTAACCATATTGGCACGACCTGCAAACGAACTCAATTGGTCAAGATTTATCGGCCCGTGGCTAGGCAACCAGATGACTTGCTACTGGCAAGTGTGTGCTTATGTTCTTCCCTCTTTACTTCGACTATTGACTGACATTGATTATTCAGTGGCGTTGGTATTGTCAGTTTTTATCATTGTATTTTCAATAATTTTATTTGGCATCTCAAACTTTTGCATTCTGTGTTTAGCATTAATAATTTTTTTTTGTGATTTTGAATAGTGTAGTGGTAGTGTGTGGAAAGACACTTCATAGCTGAACTGCCCAAGTAACAATTTAAGTTTTAACTTGGTATACAGGATACCTATAAAGCTTATTTCATTCCATTTTCATAAAACTTCTTCATCTATGGAATACTTATAAAGCTGTCACAAGTAGGCTTCACGATAAAAGGGAGAATCCTAAGACGGTTTTCAGGAGTAATTTAAAAGATCTTTTTAAAACCTACTAGCTGAATTTTAAGGCCTAGCATAACGTTCTTAGGATAACCATAAAACTTATTATTAAAACATTTATAAGAGTAACAAATCCCAGAGCTGCTTTAAGAGTATGATAAAGCTGAACGATAAGAGCATCAGAAGACTAAATTTATAAATTATAAATTTGTTTGCTCTTGGAATAGTTTAAGAAAATCTTCCATAATATTATTCGGTTTTATGGTACTCCATCTCCAGTTTATTTCCAAAGATGTCCTGAACATAAACATATTATTAGAAGAATGTATTTGATAACATAAAAAATGGCTGATAAAACTATTTCCAAGGGCTCATTGGTTCCGTACATTTTCAAACGAACACTACATTTCTGTTAAAACTTACTATTTTAAGATTAAATGAAATGTTTTTGTCAAAATGATTATTAATTATTATTTTATTGATGCCACTGGATTTCGATATTGTATTACACTTTATAATTAATTATTGACTTTCACCAAATTAAACACTCGATCACTAATTATAAAAAAATATATTGACAAAATGAAGAACTATGTATTAACAATTAATAATAAAAACAATGATGGTAAGGGTTGACCAATAGAAAGCGACACACTTGCGGCTAGAGACACATATCAGGTCTGAGTGTCCCCTGATCGTCAAGTTTGTGTGTATTTTTTTTGATGATTTCAGCATTTTAAGCATCGCTCAGGCAGTGGCGGTGTTTTGTATATCGCACGGATCTAACACTATGATGGGATATATATTTTGACACGCCCGGTGAAATATTGATTTTCAAGAAATGGAAATAAAAAAGTTTCCGCAGTAACATTTTTTTTCTACTATTTTTGCAAGTATTCCTATTTATTTACTTATGTTATATTATATTATATGTATGTTTACAACTAATTTACGTTACAAGGCTATTTTTGTTGCTTTCTTAAACCAAAATTTATAAAAAGTTGAAATATTTTTTAAAGAAGAAATTATTGGTAGTGGCTAGTAAATCATCAGAAATCTGACGGAACTATAAATATGGTTGTTAAAACTAAGAGAATATAGGTAATAATAAATATCTATTTTAAACTATTTTATAATACTTCAGCTCTTACCACATTCAAATAAATGATATACAGTGTGTTCACAGATGGAGCTGACGAGAGGAGTATTTTACTTTTGATTTAACGACAAAAAGTGATTATTCTTAAAAAAAATTATTTTTTCTACAAACGTGTTAAAAATGCCATTTTTAGCACTCCATAGAAGCCTTAAAAATGTCACTTTAAGACACTGAGTGCCTTAAAATGTTTATGGCACTGCTGGTAAAAGTGAATTGTCAAATTTTGAAAGCAAACGTCAAAATATTCAGATTTTATTTATTAACATTATTATTAATAGTACAATTTGTGCAATTTGACAAATTAATTTCCTGCACTGCTGTTTTACCATTTTCCGTGGATAAGGAGGAATGATGCGCAGAAAAAATGGAATTTAAATTTAAATAATTTAAAATTATCTTCTTTGGATGTATTAATAAAGGTTTTTAAAATTTAATTCAAACTGTATTATTGCATTTTTTGAACGTTTGTAGAAAAAATATTGTATGATCTACGTGTTAAAAGTACCTTTTAAGGCACTCATGTGAATGCATAAATTAAGTTTATCATAGTGTGTAAGTGTTTCTTTAATAAATCAATAGTAATTAGCCATAGTGAGTGTATAATTTTATCCCACGTTGAAAACTGTTTAAATAAACAAGAAAAACATTACAATATAATACATACCACGGCTATTAACAAAATATGTACAAAAGCGTTACCTGTTCATGACCATATGACTTGACGGGATAATGTTACAAATGCAGATATTTTAAAGTGATCACTTGAAAACTTTTTGAAAATCGTGAGCGTGTGTACAGTCCAATTCCGTTATACAACAGAAGATAAACATCTCGCATGCTACATGTGCCTTCTGAAGTATCAATTAGGTTTTTTTCTTCCACTAATGCGATACAGAAAATCGGAACTCGTGATTATGCCACTGTTTGAAATAACTTATGAAATGTTATGTCCCCAATTGACATTTTTTTTCACAAGTTTTTGGCACTGGCAGAGCACCTTTTGAAAATGGTAAGGGTGAAGCTGCATTTCCTTTGAAACTCTTCCTGCTGACATTCTGGAAATTCCAGTTTGTAGTGCGCAACTACGAATACTGAAAGAATGGGTGGCTTCAACTGTATTTCTGATATTCCTAGTTCTCCTCATTCTTCCACGGTTTCTCTAAAACGTTAATCTACAGCAAATGTGAAATCGCTTTAAAGCTCAGTTGAATTAGTGAGGATTGTATATCGATGTTGATAAACATCAGATCTTGCTGTATGCTGCCTAAATGAAATATATACAGCAGCTGTGACAAAAAGGAAAAGTTTATGAATTCGAAAAAAAAATTGATTGGAACACGTGTTTTCTGAATAACTTGGATATTGGAAAACAATAATAAGGGAAATCAGAACTTCTTAAGCCGACGGAAAATCTTTTCCATTCACGTAAACTTGCTTCTAGAAAATCAGTGAGTGAAACAGAAGAAATATAATGCGAAGTTTCTCATTCAACAGTTAAAATGGCACAGAATCCATGAACCAATTCCAAACACTGTATATCTAGTTTAAATCCTTATTCAGCACGAACGGAACGAACATTGAAGTACATTAAAGGATTTTCCAATTTAAGTGCATATCGGTGAAATCGTCCAATTTTCCAAAGTTTCCATGTGAGTTGATCCTTAATACAAAGACTGGAAGACAAATAACTATTCAATATTAATTTTCTCTTCACCTTTTCAAAACCGTTATAAGTCCAAAGGACATTTCGCTAATTGAGTTCTGTTACATCCTTCGAGAGTAATATTGGAGGCAACTTTCAAGTTTCATTACTTCGTGTTACAGTGGCGGACTCGCTCATTCAACGATAAATTTTATTTCTGTAAGTAACAAACAAAATAACGTTAAAATTCCTTCGAAGTGATATGTAATAATAATAATGATATCATTATTATAAACATTAAGTATAATAACAGGAGCCACAATACATTGCAAGACTATTATTACAAAATATACAAAATTGGTTCTAATGTAGATTAATGTCTAGATTGGTTCCTGAACTCAACCAACGAGTAAAGTCCTCTCCTGCTCTTCCACCAATGCCAGTAATAATATAAAATACTCAATAAATATCAAACTGATACCAATTGAACAAGAAAACGACACATTTTAAACGATGGGTGATTAAAATGAAAAAAATATAAATATTACAAGATATAACAAGAGGAGAGAGAGGATTGTGTAAGCAAGAAGGGATCTAAGAATCGAACTGATAGTTTCAGTATTTTTGTTTATGTCATAGCAGAACAGCAAAGATATGATGGATTTAGAGCATGTATTTTAGTGATGTGGACCGATATGCCATATAAAAACGAACATTTGAAAATAGATTTGGAATAACGCATGGAATACGAAAAATTGTTCTCTTACATACATTTAAATTGTGGATATCAGTTTTGGAAATAAGTTTCAAGCCGACGTTTTTGTGGTATATATTTCATGATAAATGCTAGGTTTATACAATTGAACAGGTTTAACCATTCAATTCTTCAATCTTGAATAAATTTTCTTATTACATGGTATTACACAACAATCTTTTGTATTCGTTGAAAAGCTTCAGCATGAAGAAATGGGCCATATACACACAATGAGAGAGATCTAAAGCATCACATAACATAATGTCTCTGAAGATTGATCAATTTCAATGAGGCGTACGAGCTTTCGTGTTCGCTAAACCTAATTTTGCATCAACTATTATGCCTAAATTTTTGCAGTATCAACCGGAATATCAATTCCATCAATTTCAAGCGAAGTAGTGTTCACTTCAAATTGACAATACTCCTCATTTAAAAATTTTGAGGCAGTGTTTTTCTAATATTTTCAAATCATCATTGAGATCTTTTTCTAAGAGGCTTCTAAAAGATCTTCGTAATTGAAGGAATTATACAGCTGAGTTTCATCTGCGTAATAATGATAATTTATGTGGTTGAGAGTTGAGAGTTGAGAGTCATAAAATTGGATGTATGAATAGTGAATAATAAGGATTCTAGTATGCTGCCCTGGAGGACTCCGAATTTTAATTCTGAAGAATTATATTGTTTCTCTCAGATTTTCACACTTCTATTGCATGGATAGGATTATAAGAGTGCCCTAGCAGTATCACTGATATCAATACATTTCAATATAGCTGATAGGATACTGTGATTAGACATATCAAAACCTTTTGTACAATCCAGTAAAATCACTACTGATATCTTATTATTATAGCAATAATGTGATTTTTTGGGAGCAAAAAACATGCAAATCACACAGCTTCTCATCATAAAAAAATCTAACTGTTGCCAACCTTCTCTTCCTTCGCATTATTTGAACCAACATGTTAGGTTAGGTACAACACCTGGATAGTAGAAATACACTAAGCTGGAGCCTGCAGATTTCCTGGAATTCCTTGTGGAATAAATAGGGCACAATAGATATTTTGGTGCTCACTACATACATACAGGGTGTTCATTTCAGGACTTCCCACTCTAATTTTTTAGAAATGTGTGTATTTAAAAAAAAATCCTGGGAAACGTTAACAAATATATCGAAGGGGACAACTTTTTATCATAGAGGTAACGCGCCCCCTTTCACCCTCCGTAAGGGGGAGCTGCCAACTTCAAAATCTTAAATGGAAAGAGGTATCGAGTTATACCTCATTTTAAAGGTCTTTTTAATCTCTACACGTCGGTTTTTTTTTGGTTAATGATCGATTCGTTGTCGAGATATTTAGGAAAATCTATTTGCTGCTTCGTACCATTGAAATAAAAACTGCAACTGTTTATTCTCATTCCTTTTACTTCAAAACTGAATAACAATATTGTACACAGATTTTCAATTTAATAATTGCTCAAAATGTTGCCCATTGTTGGCCAAACAATGGTATAATCGCTGTTCAAATTCGTGACGCACATTTTCAAACACTTCTGTTCGAATTGCTCGACATTCTGCAGTAATCCTTTGTCGAAGGTCTCCTATATTTTGTGGCGGAGGTGTGTGAACAACTGATTTTAAATGACCCCATAGAAAAAAAATCATATGGTGGTAGATTTGGGGACCTAGCTGGCCACTCTATAGGTCCTCTTCGCCCTATCCATTTACCGGAAAATACATTGTTTAACCATTGACGGACCGGAAGCACATAATGGGGGGGGAGCTTCATCACGCTGAAAATATAACTCATTTTCGTCAAGAAAGTTGTTGCCATCTCTATCCAGTTGATTTTCAATTGCTTCGGTAATTAACGGATTGATCGTATTTTCTAGCATATTCAAGTACATCTCACCATTTAGATTTCTATTTATAAACAATGGACCAATTACTTGATTTCCTAGTAAACCGGCCCATACATTAATTTTTTGGGGATGCTGGGTATGCCCTTCGACAAATACATGGTCATTTTCATTGCTCCAATATCTGCAATTATGTTTGTTGACAAAACCATTTAAATAAAAAGTACACTCATCAGTGAAGCAGATATTTTTTGAAAATTCGTTATTGTTATTAATAATTGTAGTCATTTGTTCACAAAACTCAACTCTTCTGTCAAAATCGTCTTCACTTAACTCTTGACGTACTTTCATTTTATAGGGATGGAATTTATTAATTTTTGTAATTTTGTGGACAGAGCCCAAGGAAATTTCAGTTGCAGCAGAAATGGTACGTAACGAAGTATTAGGATTCATACCAAAATAACCTATCACTTAAATTTGAGTGGCTTCATTCAAAACTCTTGGCTGATCATGTTTTAAATTTGCAACAGATCCTGTTTGATTAAATTTGGCGATTAGATTTAGGACATACCTATGAGAGGTGTTCTTATCTGGGTGCCTTTCGTTAAATATTGCAGCAGTTCGTCGAGCACATTGGTTTTTGGCGCCGAAGATTAACACTATTTCAACTTTTCCAGCTACAGTGTAAACCATTTTTAATAAATTGCTTTTTCACACAACTGGTAAGTATGGTAAACAATTCAATAGCTATCATGTCTTTTATTTTCTCTATAAAAAACATTTTTTTGCATTTTTTTATACAAAAAAGTTGAAAGGAATAACAAAACAAACAATTGCAGTTTTTATTTTAATGGTACGAAGCAGCAAACAGATTTTCCTGAATATTTCGACAACGAATCGATCAATTGAAAAAAAACAAAAGCCGACGTCTAGAGATTAAAAAGACCTTTAAAATGAGGTATAACTCGATACCCCTTCCCATTTAAGATTTTGAAGTTGGCAACTCCCCCTGGTGGAGGGGTGAAAGGGGGCGCGTTGCTTTATGATAAAAAGTTGTCCCCTTCGATATATTTGTTGACATGTCCCAGGATTTTTTTTTATAATACACACATTTCGAGAAAATTAGGGTGGGAAGTCCTGAAATGAACACCCTGTATATTTATCTTCAATAGCTGGGACTTCCTTTGATCAGGTGGATGAACCAAGATTTGAAAGTAAGTCCATTAGATTTCCTGTTTGTAGTTATAACACTACCACTGATTATGTTACTTGAAAATTACATTGAATAAATATTCTTGGGAAAACGGAAAGAGCAAAGAAGCAATGGAAGTCACTAAAAATGAAAAATTACAAATTACGACTTTTGCAGAGAATATAAAGATGAGGTGGCTACACACAAATCAAAGTAACTTTGTGTCGGTCCAGGTATCTCAAAGCCACATCGTGAAAAAGAAATCCGAAAATGGGAAGATCAACTGAATGCAACCTCTTGGGAAAATCATCAAGGTCAAAGACAGACAAAAAGGTAACCGCGATCATCTGCTCACTACGCTTCTTGTTAAAGCTTGTTCTCGAAGCTTCAGAGAATTCTTGTGATTCCTCAGATACGATTTTTGTAAGATGGACAGAGTGAACATTGAAACAAGCAGATACTGCGCTGATAAAGATCAGACGGCAAAGCACATTACCTCCAATTGCGGGGTGATTGTTAGCCAACGCCTTGAATACCAATTTTTGCATAGCCTTCGCTACACATAAACCATACATTTCATTGACATTCGGCCCTATTCTGTATCACGTTATGTTATTTGACGACCATCGTTAAGTGTGAATTTCTGTAATATAACGATATGACTAAAAATACCGATTCTGTATCATCATGCGCATAGTTATTTTATCATCGTTATTTTTAGAAAGTCTGTTGTTAAAATAACTGGACCAGTTTGACAACTTGTTATGTCTTAACGATCTTGTTAAGTGAAACAAATGTCAGAAATCTATTCAATTTTTGCTATATATTCGTAGTGATTTGTAATTTTTTGCAACCAAACATAAATAATAGGCTGCTTTTGAATGCAAAAAACTTTATTAGCAAATTATTCCCACAAATTGTTAATTATTTTAACCTTGCATGGTTTGTTCTTCCCTCTTATTACAATAGGATGATTTTCTAAAAATTCCAACTGCATCTTATACTGTGGCCTTGTTGTTTTTGGAGGGCGTACTTGTTCTTCCATTCATAATTATATTAAGTACACTTGAATGTAAACTTTCCTCGCGTTATGTTGTACAAATTGCAATTCTATCAGAGACAACCTATGTCTCTGCTTCTGTCATGTGTTTTGATGCTATGTTATTTAAAGGTTATACTCTGACGGGTCTAACGGGACCGAATCCATCTCTTTTTACATTAATTGAAGGTGTAACGTTCCATCTCGCTTCGTAAAAATCAAAACTCACTTCTTTTTTAACATATAATTTAAACAATATCGTTAAGGAAGCTTGATAGGTAATCACAGAGCATAACATAACGCACCATCGTTAAAAATAACATACATGATACGGAATACGGCTGATTGTACTAGATTGTGAAAGTTCATAGTTTATGATATATAAAAGCTAGTCAGGCTCTGTCTTTGGTAGCACAAAAAGTATTTTTCTACCTCTTCTTAACTTCCCAATTTTCTCCATTTCCGACGAAAGGTACGCGATTGGTTGTGATAAATTATATATTTCAAGTTGATAGCTTTAACTTGTCGGGATGATGAAACGGTTGAAATTATTATTAATGTCATTTGATAGAATAATTCAATTCAATAGACCGTTTCAACGGAAGACGTCTTGTGTTTGCAGCGGTTGCTGTCCTCCTATTGTTTTAAGAAGAACTAATAGACGCTAACTGTAATTTTAAAAGAGAAACTGGAGACTTGGAGAAGTGTACCTAAGATTACGGCAACGGTATATTTATCATATTTTCCAGAATATAATATAGAGTTTAGAAGATCACAATACAGGGTGTCCCATAACTAATGGACAATATAAGAACTGTAGAAAG
>CAJUYG010004729.1:0-15831 GCA_910591675.1 Galerucella calmariensis | reverse complement strand
TTTGCTGTATGTTTATGCCTGTCACTACCTACCCCAACCACTGTCACTACCTACCCCAACCACTGTCACAACCGTACTTGGGATGTGGTCCATTGAGACACTTTTCTTTTTTTTTTTCCAATTTCATCCTATGACTACTGCAGCGTGTTGATGGACAATAATACTCTCACTTACTTATACAAATAAGCAAACTACAATTCGTGTTACTTTCTTCCCAGCTAACTGATAAATTAACAGAATTATTGGCGATCAAACCAAAATTTTCACAATTGCACCCAGTCAACAGAGTATAGTGGTAGAAATTCAACAAATGGGAAAATATCAAAATTGTTCCATTTCATCACCTGCTATAGTAACGTACTATTTCTCACTTAATTCTATGATATTTCGTACAACTACAAAATATTTTTGATATGCTCCTGGATTACTGAGTAATTATAGTATGGTCAGATGCCATAATGCAATGAAAGGGAACGGAAGAGTTCTATTTTCTAAAAATTTATTGAAAATCTATTCAAAAAAACATGGAACAGATTAAAATTCAAAATTTCATCTAATTTTCGAGCGTAATTTTTTTTATCTTCGTTACCCTCTTCGGAGGAATACAAAGAAATCTGTGAGAAAAAAAAATTCCGAACCAAAGTTGTGGAAAATACATTGATAAATGAATTTTATATATTAATCTAATATTTCAAGAGTAATCTGCCGAGATAGGAGAACCAGTTAATTAAATGGGCCATAAATAGTAAACGGTAAACTTCACAAAAAAAGTTCAGAAAAACAATATGTGTGAAATTTAGTTCCCTACAATATTGTTTGGAATATTTTTTGGCCTGAGGTGCAAAGCTCTGCAGATATCGGTCGAAAAGGTTTTTTTAAGATAGTATCTGAAGCTCCCTCCACTGGAATCGGTCAGTGTTTTCTGATTTTGCTCATTAACTGATGACTACCCATATAAATAATAATTGGTTCGATAATTTAGTCCGAGGTTGACCAGAAAAAAGTGGCCTTATTTACCGTCGTACTGTATACCTAGAATTGCCGACATTTTATTCCTGGAGTTCTCATCCCTCAAGATCTCTAATTTTTGGTATTAATACATCTGTGTTTCTATATGCTGCTCTTCACTTTATTTTCCATCTTCAATCGCCAAATCAAATTTCAGATCTCCCTCCATCAATTAGCATAATTCAACCGTTGAAATAACTGCCCAAGATTGCTGTTATTTGGTTTATCAGTTTATAAGTCAATTTCCATATTCGCTTGTCATTTTTGTCGTCTATTAAGTACTTGGAAAGCTGTTTTTGTATATTAATAGTGGTTTAGTCCTGATTGTTAATACGATCTTTTATGCTATTTCCTTCCACATCTTGGAGTGTATTTGAAACATTTTTTCATATAAAGGTTTTTATATAATATCCAAATTCAAATTTACACCCTGTTCTGGAAATTAAACAGTATTTCCTTCCTTCGAACTATTATATCAAAAGTTCCAAAAAATTGTTTGCCGCAATCATGATATTTTGACTTTTTCGTATAAAATTGATAATTTCACTGCAATTTGAGTAGTTATCCCTAAGCATCATAGAACATAAATATAGATATAGCATGATCTCGAGCAATAGAAATCCAATTTCGATAATTTCGTATCTAAAACTCCTTTTTTATCAAAAGCGGCACAAAATCTGTTAAAAATCAAGATCGATGGTGATTTAAAAATAAAATCCCTGTTGTAGACTCACTAATCAGCAATTGCTTTCACATGTAATCACATAAAGTAAATTGCGTTTTTATCTCTGGAATCATGATCGGTGGTTGTTCGCAAATTACTTTTTTGGTTTTCACATTCACAAGCAACACTAATTGAGAGGTCTAATCACTCAACATTTTACATAAAAGTTAAATTAGTCTTCAAAATTATCGTATCCCAGAGTAAAATGTTTATTTCAATCAACTTAGACTTGAGTAATAAAACGATATGGTTTTGGGAACGTGTACATTATTCTATTGCATATAGATCCAATACACCAATTCCAATGGATTTATAAATTTTGTATTCTCAATAATGTAACTTTCAAAATTCAATTGGTGTATGCTATCGAACAGAATGTCAGTTTTCCATACCTAGCTGCTACTAATCTTCTCACTAGAAAATGACGATTCAACCCCTGTGATCCAAGCTCGAGGGTTTAATTTTCTTGAGTGGATTAGACCCAACTGAAATACAAATGCAATGCATCATTTCATCCACAATCACAGTCATGTAAAATTATATCTGCTGCTTAAGGTTTTCCACATTTACTAGAAATAATTCACGTCACTCAAGCTATTTTGTTCTGCAGAATTACTATCCGATATTCTGTAATGTTCATCCTGTTTAACACAAAAATCGTCATCGATATTTTCATATGCTAGTGAATTATCGGTGATTTATTAATTAAAGCCTAACAGCCAGTCAATGCTTCAACTCCTTGGCACCTCAGCCCTTGACTTAGTATGCTTTTGGCTGCAGTGTTTATGGTTAGGGATTGATTGTCCACTTGAGGTTTAACAGTCTTTTCACGAGATCGTTCTTGAAGCTGCATCAAGCATCGGCTTTGAACTTTCGTGAACTTAAGGCATATAATAATGTTCGTTCTTATGAACCCCTATTACCAATATCAAAGTTGATATGGCGATCCTAAGAAGTTATCTTCGAAATTGTCAACCAAAATTACTCCATCTTCATAAGAGATCTGATTTTGTGTGAATGTTTTTGAACTTATAATCTCAAGTTAATTTCAAGATTGGATTGTTCAGGATTTATACATTAACGTGAAAACATTTTCTATAGAAAATTTAATTTTAACTAAAAATCGACAAAACGGAATGTTATTCAAAATAGCATCACTGGACCTCTATAAATATATTCACACATCGGCCGGTATAAGGAGCCGACGTTTATTTTCTTCCAGCAATTTACGTTTTTTTGTTGTATTTTATGTTTGTGTTGTTCGGTATATATGAATGTTTTGCTTAACTTAATTTATTTTAATTCAAATCCGGTACTTTCTCATTCTTTGGCCATTTACACTGTTTGCTTTTTGATACTTCAAATAACTCAGATTCGTATTCCTTTTGTATTTTTAATTAGTGTTCTAACAGCTGGATGTTTAGACAAGCGGAAAATTTCTAGTGTTGATTGGTAGATTATCTTTTTGTAGTTACGAATCTAAACATTTGAGTAATAAATTCGATGAGTTACTTATATAATAATAATAAGAAATAATTTGAAGCGGAACTGTTATAAAGTGTGGTGATTTTATGCTTTAATTATAATAAATATAAAGGAAGACTTGCAAGGCATCATGAGGGAAAAGTGACTCATTCGATGAGTTTCCATAGTGGTTTTGATTCTCCGCTTCATATAAAGCAAATGTTGCCGTATTTTTTTTTCAGCTTAATAACTTGAAAAAAAATTATCATAATCGGAGAAAGTACCTGTGCAACGAGAAAATAATTTTCCAGATATATTCTTAAACCTGTCAAGCTATTTCCACTTCATTGCCACTTTCTTGTGATATTATTACAAAATTTGGTAATACATATAGTTTGGCAAGCTCATCTGAAGCTACGGGAAAATGGTAAGAGGCGAGGCATATAATATGTCATAAACTGTTACCTATTATTTATTTTAAATCATAAGGTGAGATAAATTGCAACGGCGACTCAATGTGGGGAGCACCTCAGGTGTGAATTCGGAGACCAAACCAATAACAGTTCAGGGAGTAGTCTTATCGGTTCGCGGGTAATCCTACTTTATTTAAGTTATATTGAAGTTAATGAGATAATAGATGAAGTTAAGGAGTCAAATGAATTTAATAAGTCAATAAATCATGTTAAGGAATGTAATTAACGTTAATTAAGAAAGGTAAGTGGGCGCCACCCTGAATAATATTAGTCGACTGGTTCTTCATCTCACAACTCTCTATCAACAAACCTGGAAATGCTGGAAGGGAAGGAATATAAACAACGTTGTTGAATTTACAAATTGTATAATTATTTTAAAACTAATATCACAGTGAATGAATAAATAAATGGGAAAAATGTTGTTGTTGTTTGTTGAAGCAATCACGTTGTTTTACTTTCCTTGGTTTCTTCGGACATGTCCTAGGTATCTGAGGTTAATCCATGGAAATTCAGTTCATAGAAACTTTTTCATAAAAAGCTCTTAGTAAGGTACGAAGTGGCAGGTACAAAGTGCTAGGAAAGATACATTGTATCAGCAATAGTTACAGTTTTTTAATGTGAAATTCAGGATATCTGCAGTAATTCGTTTTACAATTGGTAACAGAAATTCATTTAAGAACGTGGTTCATAAAAAAATATCCTGTATTTTACTATTAAAAAAATAAAAGAAGCAATTAAGAAATGTGAAATCCTATGATACGATATGATACTATTAAGAAAATTCTATTTATTCTCATCCATCAGAGAAATCGAAGAAACAATATCTAGATAACATAAAAACTCAATTTTATTTTATTACTTTATTTTTAATCACAGAAGGGGATAAAAAAAATGGAATGTAAAATGTAATCCGGAAATATTATATTCTAGGTTGGTAATGAGATTGAATTATTCAATTAATTAAATATTCATATTTTAAAGACTTCAACTATAAACATGTGAACCTTTTATCAACTGTATGAAAAAAAAAAACTAAAAAAACTATACCAAAGAACAAAATAAAAAAATACCAATATCGCTGTATGAGTGTATGTGCCGCTTGTCACTAGGAGGAAAAAATATGAAAGCAGGGATCAGAAATGAAATGCATATACGAAAATTCAGCTTACCATTCACATGGAATGCACTTCATAAAAGAAAAAGGTTTGAGGTAAACCTCTCACAAGAAATTAAAATTTTGAACCTTATTGTTTCATGGTTCACAGGAAAAAGAAAGCTTATTTTTACTACTCGCTATTAAATTGAACCATGCGATGAGCAATGGACATACGTTGCATATCCCTTTCCTGTTCACATGCTCCGCTTCGAGAAAGTATTTACATATTGGTAGTGTGTTCTTAATTTCTCTTTCCATGGGAGAGAAGAATTGAAATATTTGACCAATATCAGTGTATACTGATCCTCACCAACGGAGATTATCCGTCGCACATTAAATGTAAAAATTTGCCTTTCAGTTGTGATCGATGCTAGAGGTTCTCGACGAGAATCACATGTTGGTAAGGAAAAAAGGCTGGCTACTCGCCGTCCGGTAGATATTTGAATATCCCAATGAAGTTTGGATAGTGGCCAAATATGATGTTACAAAACGTACAAATGACGTACGGTACCTATTTTACCAAGTAAAATTGAAAATACAAAAGTAACTGACAATACCCACGCCACTGGATAAATCAATATCAGTCAATTGACGAAGTAAGAGGAGAGAAAACACGCACGCGCTTGCCAATAAGAAGTCAGCTCTCGATAAAAATCACCAATTATGTAATTCGGAGGGTGTGGTAATTATGGTTTTCGTACAACGCTGCCAGAGCTTGATGAAGGCCATAACAAATTTGGAGAAGTGCTCATCTTTTAATATTCATGTATAGAGAAAATAATGTTGATAGAAAAAATCCAAGGAAACAAGCACATTAAAGAATTAACGTTTAATCATATTGTTGATATTGTTAATAATAAAAGTCCCTTTTCTAATTATTATCACTACATATTCAGCACTTTAGGTTTTCCATAGTTAAACGTGGCAATATCGAATGTTTTCGACTGCATTCCTTTCACGGCTTCAGATAAACTTGCCAAAGTATACCTCCAGCAGCACTTTATCAGTGATATTGTTGTAGTCCAGTAAGGAATCCATTTGTTTCGTATTCATTTGTACACCCACCTAGGCACAAGAATGTGCGGAAAAATCTGAACAAAACTTATCACCGGAGAAAAGTTAAGCAAGTAACAAGACAAGACTTATCAAATGTCAAGCGCAATAATCCACTGACGATCGAAGTCTTGCATTGTGTAAATGTGGCCTGGTGAAAGTTATAAACTGGAAGCTATTGGAGTGGAAATTATTTATCCATATTATTTCCGTGCAGCAGCTTAACACGAAGGCAACATATCATATCTGCTGCATTGTGCGTCTTGGAAATGTGGATAAACCAACTCCTCCACAGATTATCAAGTTTCTTTTCAATATTCACCTGGAAGAGGTATTCCATTGGAGACGTAGTGGACATTATTGTCGTAGTGCACAGTTCTGAACAGATAATTTACAGAAGCCAAAATTTTTTATACTAGTGTGCGGAAAAGTCCACTTTTACGCACTCATTTTAGTGTTGAGTGAGTCAGTTTTCCGCACTAGTCACTCAGTGCAGTAAAGTGAATTTGTCAAGTTTCTGGTGAGTGAAGTGACATATTTCAATATTTGGGATATATATTTTCATGGTTGTAGTGTACAAAATGACTGGAAAACTGAGAAATTTATTAGAATTCTGCTATAATTTTTAATAAAAATCCACGTATGTTTCAATAATTCTTCAATGGCCCTGGTAGAAGCTAAGAATAAATGTCGAAAAATAAAATGACTTATGGGTTTTTTTCCGTATGCTAGTAGGGAAAATAGGGTACCTAACACGTGCATGAAGTGACTTCTCCGCACACGATCGCAGATGGCCGAACGACGCCAGCGGAGTATCACTTCCCGCACTAGTTAGGTACACTACTATTATGAATTATTTTGATGATTACAACTTATTGGAACTTAGTTCTTCACGTCAGGTTATGTTTGAGCGACCAGGGGTCGCGACGCAAAAGATCTGGCCGTTACGCGTTACGTTATGTTACGTTGCTTCGTTATGTGCCTTGTTTGCGTGCTTGTGCTCTCTCTTTATTCTCTCTCTCGTTTACGAAGCAGCGATTCATATGCTACGGCCGGGATTCGAACCCGGGCCGCCCGCGTGGAATGCGAGCATTTTACCACTGAACCACCGATGCTATATTGAAATTCTATGCAAAGCTGGTATTCGCAGTGCTGGTAATCTACTTGAATTTGTTCGGATAAGTTTTTACTATTATTTCCATAATTTTTTTTGCGCGATTGATCTTTTTTGTTCATTTCGAAGAAATTTAAATTATTTTATTCGGAATTTATTTCAATATGATCGCGCAAAAAATGGTAGAAGCATCTCGAACGTTAGGGGTAATTACAACGTTTGCATGTAGATTCCTCTAGTAAAATTGGACAAAATGATATGAGGATTTAGGGGTCTAGCACATTTACTTTTCGAAATACAGGATGTTGAAATTTTGAAAACTTGAATGTTTTAATTCGATAACTTTAAAATGGATGGATAAATTGATTTGACATTCGGCAGGTTGTTTTTAAATGTAAAAGGGCATATTTTGATAGAAAAAGTAGTTTGTGCAACTAGTGTGGATATGATGGCCATATCGCACGAGGACGAAGTTTGAGCACGACGCCGTAGGCGGAGTGCTCAATCGTTCAAGTGCGATATGGACAATCCACACGAGTCGAACAGCATATTTTTTCCAAGACCCACTTACAAAAAAATCTAGAAAATAAAAATTTCCATAAACTGTGATACTTATAACTTCAAATTAAACATTTTACAATTCAATCTTATGTTTCCACTAATTTTGTGGTAAACGTACAGTTCTTGAATGTCCAATTTGTATAATGCTACGGTTTCATTTTTTAAATATACGATGCTGTTATAAGTAGATGTTGCCAGTCGGACTCCCTCATGAAGGGTACCGTACCATTATCTATAATAATGAATATTCTGCTAAATATTTTAAACGTCTACCTGTTGTTGTTATTATTATCAAGCAAAATAATTATTAAAAAAAATAAAAGTAACAATTAAAAAAAAAACCTTTTCACGGGAATCAAACCCGGGTCTACGGCGTGAGAGTCTGGATTGCTTACTACTCGACCACTGAGAAATATGAGAATTGTTCATCTATAACGTCAAATGTACCTATTACATAATTTTATAAAATCTGAGGTCCCCTTAAATACCCATTTTATTCTGTTTTAAGTATTTGTTGGTAATTTGTACGAATTATTTCTTTTAAGTTTATCTTTCTAAATGAATGTTCTTGATCCAGTGCGCTTCTATGAGAAACTTTTTTTGACAAGTTATTTTGACGTTTTTTTTTAATTGAAAATAGTTATTTTCCTAACAAGTGCGGAAAGTGATACTTTCCCGCACGCGACTGCAGTTGACGCGGAGCGGAGTTCGGGCAAGCGGTCAAGGGCGGGAAAGACACTTTACGCATGAGTTAGGAACATTATTTTTTCTACGACCGTATATACAAAAAAGTTTAATAATAATAATAATAATAATAGAAACACAATTTGTTGCATTCTGTAAATTACTTAAAATTGCCGGTCCAGTGGAGTTATTTGGTGTTAACTGGTAAGTTGATGAGGATGGCATCGGTTGCAGGTCACATAAAGATGACGATGAAGGTGACGGCAACGGTTTCAAGTCATTTGTAAATGAAATAAATTTAATTTGATATATTTTTCTTATATGTATCAAACACGGGTGGTTTGATAGTTGTTTTGTGACACTACTTTAAAAAATGTACAAGGTTATATCAAAATATCTTCATTATTTTATATTTTCAAAAAATTAAAAATGCAACAAAAAGCTAGGAACGATGTAGATTTTATTTGATGGACTATTTATTTACCTGTTGTAACAATAGTTATAGCTTCCGAAGTAAAAAACTATCTAATAAGGTTAAAATTTGGATAATTTTACTTTCCCGCACTAGTGCGGGAAAGTGACACTTTCAAAGCTAAAATGCGTGCGGGAAAGTGGGTTAAAACGCACGGTCGTAGAAAAAATATATATACGTATAATATATATAATATATATACGTTCTAAGATGTATATGAAATCATATCCGTTTAGTTAACTGATGGCCTACATTTCCATTTTGTAAACTGTGCAGAATAGTAGTTTGTGCAACTAGTGTGGATATGGACAATCCACACGAGTCGAACATTATATTTTTTCCACGATCCATTCAAGAAAAAGGTAGAACGTGTTGCGGGACACACGGTAGGTGGTAAACGTACTGTTCTTGAATTTCCAATTTGTATAATGCTACGGTTTCCCTTTTTAAATATACGATGCTGTTATAAGTAGATGTTGCCAGTCGGACTCTCTCATGGAGGGTACCGTACCATTATCTGTGATAATGAATATTCTGCTAAATATTTCAAACGTCTACCTGTTGTCGTTATTAATATCAAGCAGAATAATTATTTAAAAATAAAATTAACAATAAAAAAATACTTCCTCACGGGGAATCGAACCCGGGTCTACCGCGTGAGAGTCTGGTATGCTTACTACTCATCCACCAAAGAATATGAAAATCGTTTATCTATAATGTCAAATGTATTACATAATTTTTTCTTAAAAGGAACTAAAGTTCCTACCGTGTGTCCCGCGACACGTTCTACCTTTTTTTTCCGTGAAATTATTTCATATTCACATTGTATTTCACTGCATTAGTAACGAGGTTGAACTTCGTGAAAGATAGTTATAAATTATATTTGGAATACGATAATGGTGAATATAATAATATGTTATATTGTTTGAGAAATAAATGAAAAATGGGAAAGTGCTAATCTGAGCATTGTAGTAATTTGGAAATATACTTTGGGAAATATTGACATTTAGATCTTCAAATTTCGATGTGAAATATTAACTTTGCATGATAAACTGTGAAGAAGCACTGCTATTCCTAAGACGTTTTTCGTTTTGAGTATGATAAATTCAATTATAGGCATACCCTGAGATTTGAGGAATGCATATATATCGACAAAACAACCAATTACCTCAAAAAAGGTATAGTAGCTCATGTCGATAATGAGTAAGTTCAAATCGACGAGAGGAGAGAAGGTTGAATAGTTTAGTTTCAGTTCTCAGTAAGTAGTATCCATCTAGAGTGTTCGTTTGTGCCAAAGTAAATAGGTACATTCAAATTTTGTATGAATTGTGGTATATTGTACAAGATATTGGAAGTTGAATAGGTTAGTCTCGAAAGTTATTGCATCACATGAAGTAAGTCGTATTTGCTAATCACTTCAATGATTATTGTCTTTGAAGGTTATTGAGGATATTAATTTGTTCCAAAATTGCTTGTACATCCAATCCTGCTACTACTCACAGTAGTTATAATATTCTTTGTGAAGAGTTTGTGCCGTATATACCTCACATGCAGTTGGAATCGCTTGCACATTTTCTAATGACCCTGAATACGTACAATTAGGCAATCATTTTTGAAGTTAAGTTAAAGTATGCATATGCATAATCACAATTCAAACAAGAGAGCCCTCGTTTATTATGTTCCATTAACTACGGTGATTTCAACAATACCGATCTTTATTCACAAAATATCTTTTATTTATGTCAAATTGAATACTCAGACTGTATTTATATTTAATTCCAGATACGTCATCTAGGTTTTCCAACCTATTTGGATCCTTTTGACACTCCAATTGAATCCAGGCATCACGTCCAGTATCTTGCATACCGTTATATCTAACAATTAGATTTGTTTTATTATGAATTTTATAATCAATGTATCATAAGTACACGAAACCAGTGATTGAAAGTTATATTCTAATTGAATATCTCTGCAAATCACTCCTGCTCCTCAATCTGTCTTCTCTCTACATGACTGTCACAGTTTCCCGATACTCCGTATGAATTTTTTCATCAAAATGTATTTAGTTAGTGAAGTTTTCGCTAGGTTGATGTTTTGCGTTGAGAGTTGGTTGATGTAACACCTTCCTTCTGGAGACACAAGCAGATATGTCCAAAAGGAAGTCTTCTCCTGTTATCCTTGTAGCAATCCAATACATTAGGTAGCTGCGGAAAAAGGCCACATGAAAGATTACATTGATTTGCAGTTAACTTGTTCACTATTGTTTGGTCAAATTGTGGATGAAGCGTAGCAGTTGGTAGTCTTATGATTAGTAGATAACAAATCAATAATTTTATATAAGATCATACTTGCCAATAATGTTACATTCCATCTCCGTTCTATTTTATAAAAAGGAAAAGTTATCAAAAGTTATGAAAATGTTTCACATTAATGGAATTCCCTAATTACTCCATTATTTAAACTATTTTTGGATGTTTCACTGCTTTCATTGACTTCAACTACTAAATGTGGAATAACTTTAGGGATATTTGGATTTCTAGTCTGCTCAATATCATTTTATTACCATTAATACCTGTAATTTTGTGGGCTGATAATTTGAGCAGATGACGTAGTCGTTGTTCGACTTGGGGTTGACATTATCAATAAAATTCAAAAGAAAGTGGAGATAAAAAATGGAAATTCGGAAAAAATTGAGCACGTCGAAATATTAATAGAATTGGATTGGAATGAACGCAAATACAGGACCAACAATATAAAGATTAAACAATTAGACTTCCCCTGTAGTGTCCTTGCAATGTGTTAGTACTGAAATTTTCAGTTTGAGATTTTCTCCGAAAATGTTCTGAACTGCAAAACTAAGGTTGTGGTAGCTTGATCCAGTAGATGTTCACTAGAACTGCTCACAACTACCCAGCTGCTCTTCCTCTTTGGAGATGCCGCACGTACCTACCTAAATTCTAGTGAACTTATACCTAAGTTGCCTGGTTGTCGAGAGTCTGCGCGGAGCCAACTGGAAAGAACACAAATGAAATTTAACTCAAATCCTCCAAGATTTTTTCTGCGTCGTCTCCGTGGCTTTACAGTAGCAGCGTCGCGTTGTCCTCGTGGCTTTACACTGAAAACGTAAACCGTTCACTGATTCACTGATTTTCCCAGTTTAGGATTGAAATCAAGAGAAGAATCTGTTTTTCGACCCGCTGAATGCGCCAGTCAACGTTTTGCTAAGTGTTTGATGTGCGGAGGAAAAATTAGGAGCTTGAAATAATTCAGAGAACTATGGTCCTCACAGTTTCAAAGTGCGGGTAATTCTAGTTCAATGAGTCACAAAAAACAAAATTCCTTACCTAGGTGAATAAAATAAAAATGTATAAACAAATAGGTGCGCATATCGGTTTAAAGAAGTAAATGATAAATTGACAAACTGCTAAAGTTATATCTGCTGCATTGGAAGATAGATCGTGTATTTCTATATTGTCCACAGTTGATATGGAATTAATCAATATCATTGTATTTTTATTGTAACTACAGAAGTATTCTGTATGTATCCACTTTATTTTTGGAAACTGTCAAACATATTTGCCATCATTTAATTTTGTCGCTTCTCAGAATTAAATGAGAGCACGTTCCAAAATTGAGTATAAAAACTACATCGACTTTCTTTACTACTAGTGGTAGCCCAAGCTGAATTAATTTTATCACTAAATTTAAGCTCAGATAGGCACATATTGTTGTTTTTTTCATAACAGCCAGGAGTCACGTTCAACAAATCTTCTCGGTATCATTTACTCATATACGTGCGCTGAATCTTAGCAAGGTGAAGCAGATAACAAAATATTATTAATTCGGAAGTAACTGAACTGAATAATTATGACGATATCATTGCTTTTCCTGATTATCATTTTTGTAAGATGGGTTCCCACATTCCTTATTGGGGAATATAAGGCATATCTGATGTAGTGGTGATGTTATATGAAACAAGCGAACGCATGAATAAAAATAAAACATTCCCAGGTTTCTGAGAGAATATTTCAGTTTTCTCTTTCTTATTTTGACAATATTCGTGTTTCATGTGGTGATAAAATATTTTTCTGATGAAATCGGAGTATCTTTTTTCATTCACAGCTCATAGCATATAGTTGTGAGTTAAATTAATTTGCACTGTTTCACGTTATAGTAACAGTATGCGGCAATGTTTTTTTGAGAATTAAAAATTAAAAAGATGGATGAATCTTCCCAAGTCTTGACCAACCCACAAGCGAACAATTGATTCTCAATGGTGCTATGCAGCTTCCAATTGGTCTATGCAAAATTCACTCCAAGGGATAGTCTACATTGACTGCGAACTTCTCTGGTGGGCAAGTTTTGAAAATCACTGAAATTGAACTCATAAGTGAAATATTTCGATTCCAAATTCGCCATCGAAATTGTCTTTTGCTAGTTTTGAATTATAGTGGAACGAAATATTATACGTTCACTCGAATGAATATAATTTGAACGATACAGTCTGACAACACTGGAATAGCCCTTATATTAGTTCAAACGTTAATTATTAAGAAGAAAGAAGAATAGTTGAGGTTAAGATTTATCAATTCCATAAGAACATAAATGCTGGGAAATATAATATCAATAAACGAAAATGTATCTTAATATAACTTATTGGGGATTTTTGGAGAGATAGGTAACATTTATACGGGCTTAGTGAATTGAATTATACATAGATATACTTTAAATTATTATATTTCAATATGTTTAAAAAAATGTCTCATATTGTTGACGAGGGTACAACTTATATCCCACCTCAGTAGATTTTTTAATAACCGATGCTCTTGTATGAGCTGCCAAATATGGATTTGAAATGTTTATTAATTCGCCAGCAGCTTCTTTGGAAAGTCTGGAAACTTTTAGGAGCTAGCGATCACTTAGATTGGAGGGATCTTGCCTAAAAGGATGAAGCACCGTTTTTGGCATTAAAAAATCATCCTTCACACAAGTTTCACAACATAATTTAGCACTATTTGATGCAGTTCCTCTTAAAACCCACATATTACTGAAACTATTTTGTTCCATTTCCTCTATATGTTTTTTTCAATATTGTTTTTTGTGACCTAATAGAGCACAAAAAAATTTTAGAAAAGTATTTTTTGCACTAGATGTCAAAATATGACATGTTCTTTTATAAGGACAGTAGTAAAAATCATTACTGGAAGGTAAGACAATTTATTAGTACAAATTTACATTGTATGGAAATTCTTGGAGCATTCTTTTGGATGCAATGGCATGTTGCACTTTTCACAAATAAATTGAACCTTTTTCTTGCAATAGCCACAACGGGACTGTGTTGCTTGGTAAATAATTAGATGGTTCATGCCGTCATAACTTGAATGTAATACCATGTTTGGATTCCGTCTTGTCGGACCGCGTTTTGTATCCTTTTTGTATGTCTCTAGAATGTTGCATGTTATTTGCCTCCTGAATTGGAGCTGATCAAGGTTTCCCTCTTCTCGGTCCAACTGCTATGCGTTCTGAATCGCCATGTCGATACTATGTGCTATTAGCGGAAAGTACCATTACTTCCCTCTTATGGAGACTCGATACAGACTAATGTTTTCATCAATGCGCGTTTTTCTTCAGGTCTGTCTAGTGATTTCCAATACCTACACATTTTTAGGATGCTGGTAAAGATCTCCGGATATCCAATCAGCAGATACCAGTTTCTTGGGAATAGCTGGAAACGAAGATATTTTTTCTTGTAAGCTTATTGTCGCAAGAGGCACATCATCTTCTTCCGAAGGAAGCTCTTCAACATCTTTGTCTTGGTTATCAAAAATGACCTCAATATCGTTTCTGAGCTGACTTCCGGATAAATAGTTTATTGTAATCATTTTCTCATCTCCAGAGTCGCAGTCTGTTACATCATCATTATCATTATCTGGAGGAAAAATAATAATGCCATCAGGTGATATCGGACTGTCATATCGCTCAAGTTCTTCGATCAACTCATGTAATTTCAATGGTTTCCTAGAACAGATACAGTGTAGTAGTGTTTATTACTACTGTCCTTTTAAAAGAACATCACAAAAAACTCCTTCAAATAATAGGCAAATAAGATTCGAATACTATGTACCCTACAATAACATATAACTATACTAAATAACAAGGTAGTATCATCAAAACATCCCAATTTGATTTGTAACAATTAAAAACTTACCTCCAATAGGTGGCGTCCATTTTATATAAGCAAAATCGCGAAAATATTGTTTGCAGTTCGTAAACAAACGGTTAGCGTGGGTAACTGATCAGAAATCTCTTAATTAATGTGTTTATGAAGTAATACCACTGGTGACATCCATTAATGGGGAGTCAAAGATACAAAAATATAGAAATTATGTCTATGCCTTTTAAAGGGACAGTAGTAATATCTGGGTTAATTTGACATGTAGACTGAAAAAATATGAAACGTTCTCGCGTCACTCTCGTTTAGCTAATAACTGCTTATTACTAGTATATAGAGTAACTGAAAAGGTTTCAAAAGGTAGACCCTCATTCTTAAAATTCAAGTCTTAATGTCAATAAACATCAATTCACAACTTGCACAAATCTGGTGACTTTTCGATTTATACATTTCACATGTACATAAATGAGAAAGAAATAAGGATTTGCGGTAATTTCCCGACCATGATATATCGGATTTTAAATGAGTCTGATGGAATATATATTACAAATAAGGTATGAGGCATAAAAACGCTTAAGAAGTCAAGTAGTCGCTGTTAATGGTTGAGAAAGGGTGATGATCTGATTACTTCAAAATTAAATTAAGACCTTAATGCATCCTCACTAAAAATAATCATACTAAATCTTCAAATATTCCATAGTGGGTACTTCAATTATATACATACATAAAATTTTGGACCCCCTTTGTCACTACTAGGCGTAGGACGTGCTGTGGTTACCATCCCTTCATATTTTTTCCCATTATTATTCATTTTAACTCAAGTATCCTCTTTTTTTGGTATCTTATTCATCTGCTTCCCTTACTCTTTTCATTGGTCTCTCCATATCGAGAAGTATTGATGAAAATAATAATAATAATAATAATGTCCTGGAAAGTACTTGTCTTGAGAA
>CAJUYG010004728.1:0-15840 GCA_910591675.1 Galerucella calmariensis | reverse complement strand
AAAAAAATTATGGAAATAATAGTAAAAATTTATCCGAACAAATTCAAGTAGATCACTAGTACTGCGAATACCAGCTTTGCATAGAATTTCAATATAGCATCGGTGGTTCAGTGGTTAGAATGCTCGCATTGCACGCGGGCGGCCCGGGTTCGAATCCGGGCATGAGCATATTTATTATTATGAATCGCTGCTTCGTAAACGAGAAAGAGGCTAAGGAGGCACAAGCACGCAAAAGCAAGGCACATAACGAAGCAATGTAACATAACGCAGCGTAACGTAACGCGTAACGGTCAGATCTTTTGCGTCGCGACCCCTGGTCGCTCAAACATAACCTGGCGTAAAGAACTAAAGTTCCAAAAGTGGATAAATACGGATGTTCAGGAATCCAGTCATAATTTGAAACATATACATGCCTTATCAAGGGCTGACCCTCAACTGAGAGAATTTTATAAACAACAAAAAAAGAACGTATCAAACTCTTACAATCCACCAGAAGGAAATATTATCAAAATTTAATCTCAACTTCAGAAAACCCCACAAAAAGCGCATGGAAACTTGTTGCAGATTTTACAAAAAATATTGGTAGTGGTAAAGTACAGCGTATCGCACTACTGGATGATCAAAATGACTTGATTGAAAATCCTTTAGAGATTGCAAATATGTTTAATGTATTTTTTAAAAATGCTCCTTACGACATAGTTTCAAATATATCGTGTGATCCTAAAGGCGTAAATTTAGAGTATAGTGATAAGTTAAACCTTAAACAAGAGGCTTTTCTTTTGTGCCCATACAACAAAGATGAATTATATGAACTTCTAATATTTAAGTTAAAAAATAAAAGATCCTATGGTTTTGATGATATACCAGCATTTTAGTTCTGCCATTTATAATGTCTCCTCTAACATATTTAGTCAATCTGTCCTTTGCAAATGGCGATTTTCCGGATTACATTAAAACTGGAAAAATTACTCCAATATATAAAAAAGGTGAAAAGAGCAGTACTTCAAACTATCGACCAATTACTGTCCCTTCAATATTTTCAAAAATATTTGAGTATAGCTACCTGGAGAGACTTAATACCTACTCACAGTGTCATAATATTATTATAAGCAGCCAGTATGGTTTTCAAGAACGTAAGTCAACTAGTAGCGCTCCTCATTCATTTTATGAATGTTTAACTAATCTATTGGAAGCAGGGGAATGTCCTGTTGGTATATTCTGTGATCTCAGTAGAGCATTCGACTGTGTTGATCATAACATTTTATTGGAAAAGCTAGAAAATATTGGTATCAGAGGGATATCTTTGAAGTGGATTGAGTCTTATTTGTATAACCGCTTACAATATGTTAGTATACCTAATTTAACGGATAATTGTATTGGTAAGAGTGATTCGAGTTATGTGTGCAATGGTATTGGTGTTTCACAAGGGTCTGTTTTGGGACCTATCTTGTTTTTGCTTTACATAAATGACATTGTAGATATAAACTCGACCACTCACTCTACTTCGTATGCAGATGATACGTCGGTCCTTATTTT
Source organism: Galerucella calmariensis (assembly GCA_910591675.1). NCBI lineage: Eukaryota > Metazoa > Arthropoda > Insecta > Coleoptera > Chrysomelidae > Galerucella > Galerucella calmariensis. Next base: position 14,304 of record CAJUYG010004728.1, on the reverse strand, counting down.
GGATAAATCCAATGTCGCTTTAGAAAGTAAATGTAATAATCTTTTTTCCAGCTTATACAGTTGGTTTTGTAAAAATTCACTTCACCTCAATGCGGAAAAAACTCAAATGGTTCATTTTCACTATAGGCAAAAGCAAGTACAAAAAATTAATATAAAACTTAATAATGAACAAATAGAACACGCTTCTTCAGTGAAATTCTTAGGTTTATTTATTGATGAATTCCTAAATTGGAAAAAACACTGCGATACTGTGATCTCAAAACTAAACTCAGTTAATTATCAGTTTAGAAACCTTCGATCGGTTCTAACAATTAAACAGCTGGTAATGTTGTACTATGCTCAAGCGGAATCTCGCCTACGGTATGGTTTATGTTTTTGGGGAATTAGTACTAGTTTTAATGATGTCTTCATAGCTCAAAAGAAGATCATTCGTTGTATCGCTGGTATTTCTCGGAGCACTAGCTGCCATGGTTATTTTAAAAAGTTCGAAATTTTAACATTGTCGTGTTTGTATATTTTTGAGTTGTGTGTGTTTGTTTATACTAAAATAAAATATCTTAAGACCAATGAACAAGTCCATAGATTTAATACAAGACATCGTAATGATCTACATGTACCTTTATCTAAGGGAAATATTCATTTTAAATCTCCGGCTATACAAGGTCAACGGTTTTATAATAAATTACCCTTAACCATCAGAAACTGTACTACACTAATAGAATTTGAAAAAGTGTTAAAATCATTTTTAATTGAACGTTGTTTTTACTCCACAGAAAAATTTTTTAACTTGTAAATAATGTATTAATAATTATAATTTATTTGTTTGTTCGTATTATGATTGAAATTTTATCAGATATTGTTTAGTATAATTTGCATGTCAATTTTAGATTAGGATTAGGATTAAGTTTTCATTGTGACTAATTCTATACAAACTTTGTTGTTTGTCAAAAAGAAAATAAAGAATTATTATCATTATTATTATAATCTCTCGCTTTGATAGAATTTTAAAATCATAACACAAATAAATTATTAATAAAGACGCTTTTAGACTTCCAAATATTCAATCGTTTCTGTCTATATGAATTTCACATAATAAATATTCAACAGTGTCTGCAGTATACACCAGCGTATACCGAACATCGCTCTCAAAATTATATCCATCATGCTGTAAGTTCCATGGTAATCCCTTTACACACATCAAAGTTGCCCGTGCTCCATCTTAATCTTAACCAGTGTAATAACTAAGGGGCGGTGTTGAGGGTTGAATTGATATTTCATGTTACTTGAATTGAAGACGACAATGTACGATAAGATGGAGGAACGGCCATGGACTCTCGACTTTGTGGAAGGGGATTCGTTAACTGAGACTGAAGGCCTTCTTCAGAGCAGAAGAGATGGTTAGCAGATGAATAAAACGGGGTGAGTAACGTAAAATTCCCGAGAGTCCTGTGAAATAATCTGCTACCGACCAGCTTGTGACACAAATCGTAAACTGCTTGGTATTGCAACAACCCCTTCAGTGATAGAGTTGATGCAATAAAAAGGAGCACGGTGGTCTTGGCATAACTCAACTTTACCTCACCTTCAAAAAAAGTATCCGAACGTCAGTCTAGAGGTTAAACTCCTTCAGCGAACCGTAAGATACACATGGAGCAGACAAAATTTTCTGGAATGATTGAAAGCACAGCAGAAAATACCAGTGTACGGAGCGTAAGCCCAATGAGTCCCCGAATTTCTGGAGCTCAACGACGGAAACGTGCCATTGAGGCACCAGAAGCCAGTGCAACAGAAATTAGGCCAAGAAAACCTTTTTGCAAATCTAAACCCAGTGAAACTGCTTTGACTGCAACGTCGTCAGCATCATCTGGCACAGGAGATGAAGTGTAGGGTGGAAGAGTTCGCTCTGAAACCAGCACTTCCTCCCCGGTCAAGCAGGGTGAAAGGAAAAAGGAAGGACCTGTGGAGGTGCTAAGTCAAGGGAAACTCCATAAGTAATGTACAAGATGGCTCTTTCCTTTAATAAAATGGGTTCCACCTTGGGTGGAGCTTACACCTAAACAGGCCAAGAAGTTCCAAATGGCCTTAACCAGAGAAATTTTAAAATGTCCTACTGAGACTTGGCCGTAGTTCACAGAAACCGACGTCCAATCGGGTGTAGTGGCTGTGGTCTGCGCAAACAAGTCTTCAAGTACTTGGCTGAAGGGTACAATAAAACAGCTGAGGCCCTGGGAGGGAGCAAGTTTCATTTCAAAGTCGATAACTTGAAGGACTTGCTCAAAGCCGCCAAAGATATTTTGTGGGTTCCAACAGAACTTCCTGAAGGTCAAAGATCCTTCTGAAATACTCCAGCTTTTGGAAACTCAGAACACGGCTTGGAAAACTAAGGATCCAAGGCACAGGGAACTATCATTGTGCTAGAGATGATCGAGCACTCACTAAACATTTAACAATATTCAAAAAAACTTGGTAAGTTCCGAGGTAAATTCTGAAACCAAACTTCGCCTGCTCTACAATTTCTGAAATATGAAAATTTCAGAAACAAATTTTTTTGTTTATAAAATTATATTATGAAAAATATATCATGAAAAATAGAAAAAATAGAAACTCTGATTTTTGATGTTCAAAAAAAATTGGAGCGGCCTCTGAAATTTTCTTGAGCCGTTATTTGAAGTGGCCTCTTGGAACACTGAACTGAACTGAACACTGGAACACAAAAAAAACACTGAAAACTGACTTTCTTTTTTACACGAGACTGTTTTTTTGCCCTAGTGGAGATATATTAGATACTTGAATACAATAAAATGTTCATTACATACCATTTAGTTTGGATAGGTGATCAGATATTTTTTGTGTATATCATTAAAAACAATATTTTCACATAGTAATTATATGTCTGGTGCTATTCAAAAGTCCACTCCCCCCCTCGTATCTTTTGAACGGCTACACTTACATTAATAAAATTTAGAGAGTGAAAATAAAGTATTGTAAACTTCTTTACGAATGGTAACAGGTGACGTACCAGTAATAGACGACGTCACAGTGCCACTCTGGTCAATAATTTTAAATAGGACCTTATGGCAATTGATATCTCGTTTAAGGGGCATTGACATTGGCTACATAGCCATATTAATTTTGTTTGGGTTTAAACTAATTTTGACGGATAAATTAAGTAAATACCAAATTTATTGAAATTACTCATTTAAATTTAATTAATCAAATATCAACAATGGATTCTCATAGCAATTGTTCGAAATGAGCTCCATCTACTTCCTGACAGTAATACATTCTATCAGTAAACTCTTGTCGTACTCGTTCGAATGTGTCAGCTGAAATTGCATTGCATTCTTCAATAATTCTTTTTGTAGCATCTCGAGATAAGACCGCTTAAATTTGAATTTAGGAATACTTAACAATTTCAAAGACATAAATTATGGAAACAGAGTTGCCAACCGGAATATCATAAAATCCTTACTAGTATAATCTAGACAGACTTCTCTGTTTTTGCAACATGTTTTGAACTAGTTACTGTCAAACTCATCACCATTATTACATCTCAACCTAGACACTTTGAGGCTATGAAAGGCTTGCGTTCCTAGAATTTTAACTATCAGGTATATTTCTACTTCAATTTTATACATCAGTGGATACACCTTGACAACGTGAGTGGAATCATGAGTGCAGATTGAAATATATTTTTCTCCACAGTACATTGGTAGAATTTGCCACACACATCTGTATGAATGATTTGTTAAGGTCCTATCGCTTTAGGTCTTGGAGTCTTGAATGGGATTCCCACCTATTCTGCTTGGCAACAAATATCACAGTTGATGTCTTCTATTTTTGGAACTGCATCACAGAGTTGTGTTAATTTCTTCAGTCTTGTATCCCCAATGTGTTTTTCGCGCCACTGTGTATGTAATTCAGTTGCGCTGTCAATTCTTCATTCTCCTAATAATCCTATCCAACATGATTTCCAAAATCAACAACGTAATTCCATCTTCATTAGACTCAGACGACCAGACAAGTGCTCCTTTTGCAGTCGCAGTCCATGTAGGCTCATCCACAAAACAGACTAGCCTATAGAAGTGGATGTTCATAGATTACCTAGAATGAAAAATTAGATTTCAAATCCATCCATCTCAAGTGCTAGCTACAATTGTTTTATCTAAATAGACAAGGCAGCTAAGGCCACAAAGCAAATTTAGAATAACCTATAGAAGTGATGGGTTCCGAATTATTTGCTCTGGAAATATTTTTGTTTGTTCATTAGAATGAACAATGCCCGATTTAACCAGCTGTTTCCGAAAGTTGAGTAATACCTCGAACGTATTTGAAAATTTACGTTATACCACTAGCTAAGTAATGAAAGTGATACTATCCTGGTATTTCCCATGGAACGTAAATTGCATTAAGAAATCACTCGATTCATTTTAGGTTTCACCAAACTTTTGGAAATGGTTGGTGGAATCATGCCACAGATTATAAAGAGAACAGATACGAAAGCTTGACAGAAAACAGTGAAAAGAGAGAGAGATGGGTGGACATACCCATTTAAATGCTCATCGTCTTATGTGGACTCCGTTCGGGCTGCTTCGCGAAATTTGTCAACAGGGTTGTCAATTTACATAATATTTCCTTCAATTCACGATCATAGGTCAAATATTTTATAAACATTTTTTTAAGTGTGATAGTTATACAGATACAAATATTCGATAATTCCTTGTTTTAAATCAATTTTATTAACATTAAAAGAATTATACAATTGAGAAGATTATAATGTATGGAAATCATAACTTAAATATATACTTTTTCACAAACCACATCCTTGGCAACCATGCACAATAACGGTGACGGCTAACCTAACCTAACATAATCAAAACGTCAAAACATGCTCAAAATCACTTGTAATCTGTGCTCAAAATTCATAACGCCATTTTTGTTTGCTTCATTGTTTGAAGGTGATCAATCAGCGATATTAATTGTGTCATTTGACTAATCGATTGTGCGTTGTGGTAATATTAACTATAAAAATATAGTGGTATAGATTATTATTCTTATAAAATGAATAAACATCACGGCGAAGTGTATTGTTCATACAGAGACTGTCCAAATAAATTTTATTCGGAAAGAAAAATAAAGGTCTTTCGATTTCCAAGGAATGAGAGTGTGTAATTTAATATCCCGGCCTATGTTACAAGAAATTTTAAAATTTTTGATATTAACTTTGGTGCTACAGATTAGGTGTAGGTGTGCATAGGTGTATCTTGTATTCCCTTTGATAATAAATAAATTAAGAATTATTTGTACTTTAAAATTTGGTTGATTTTTGTAATTATTTGTGTTATCTGAAAATGTATTTATTAATTAATCAATCTCCCAAGAGTAATGACTATTTATAACAAATCATAAGAATGTACATATAGGTATTAAATAAATACATAAATATATATTCGATTATGATTATTGTTTTAATTTATGTCGCAGTTTTAAAGATTCAGTGGAAACTTACAAAAAAACTAGATCCGGCACTAGAAATTGTTATTGTCCCCGAGTCAACAGTGGAATTTGGTAAGAAATTCAGTAAATATTTTAAACAGACAACATCGCGGCCATACCGAGTTAAAGGTCCAAGGTCATTGACGACGGAGCTGAAAATGGTTTGATGTTTCACCGGGATTCGTATCTGTTCTCTTCATAATCTGTGATCATGCATTAGTTCATCTTTTTTTATTATTTTTTTTGGCTTTGGAAAGCTTGATCCATTCAGCCACGGAATTAGTTCATCTTTCCGTTGAAGGTTTTTTCCACACTCTCGCCATTTGATGTATAACACTCACAGTACATAGAAAGAAAGGCTGAAAATAATGATGGTATTTCATATAAAATTTTTTCTTCACGCCCTTCGTTAACGAACTATAGTGCTCTAAAGCTGGGAATGAAAAATGGTTTTTTATGTACAATTATCAAATGGCTGATTGGAAATTGGTAATATTTCAACCGTTAATAAACACCATAATTGCACATATTTTGGCGTGATATACAAGTGTACAACATACTTGGGAACTCAGGTACCGAATAAGTTAAATGGTGGATGCGCCATTTTTTTTGTAAGTGAGACTTTTTTCAGTTATAAATGCAATAATTGGCTTTTGTGAACATTTTTTGGGGTATCAAGTCCTCTTGTGACATCTCGATAACATTAACGGCTTAAGAGATACGGGCAATTTTATGTCGCACTGCACACCCATTGGCGCATTCACATTTATTTTGAATGTACGATTACAGGAAGCATCCTGTATTATTAGCAAATTATTGAGAAATTGGTGTAATTTTTTTAAACCGTTTTCACTTTTTTGATGTCGTCAATTACTTGGTTACTGGTTTTTTCTAATCTGCTAATGTAATCTAGATATTGATTTTTCCTACGACCACATAGGAAAGTGACATATATCGCACTGACTAGTTCTATGGAAAGTGACCTTTATTCATACGCGTACGGAAAAAAATCTTATCCGTACGTGTGCGGATAAAAAAGCTGTCAAATTGAATGTTGAAATGCTAGTCTTTTTACTCCGCAAATTAATATGTATATGTGAAATGCTTATTTCCTAAGTTGATTTGTCCATATAATAATATAATATAATCTATTTATTTCATTTAAAATTAAAAAAAAAAAAAATACCGAGCCCGGACTCGAACCACCCTACTGCTTGTCAAAAATCGAGCCCACGGATGCCTAGACCGCTCGGCCATCCCACTGTTGTAGGTTATGGTTCTTGTCCAAGATACTAATAAGCGCGAAGGAAATTTACACAACAGTTTATTTATTCTCCAAAATAGAATGTGTTTATATCGACATTTATTGGACTTTCATGTCATTAAAACAATAAATATCCGTTTTCAATTATTTGAACAATGAATCCTTGAAATAGCTAGTTAATACTTTCAATCTCCTACAGGTAGGCAACAAGTTAAATATTAATTCTAACTTTTTTATAAAGGTACTTTTTTCCATTGCATAAAAATCACAATTTTCTGGGCCAATTTCAAAGGTAAGTAATCAAAACCATATAAAGTATTTACAAATACACATATGTAAAACCTCTCACATCTACATAAAAAAGCAAGATTATACATGCCTAATTTGGTAAAAGTATATCGCGTGGTCGTAGGACACATAGTGTACATAACTTGTGCGAAAGTGATTTTTCACACTCGTGGGATTGTCTCACTCGGCTGCGCTCGTGAGACAATACTTCCCACTCGTGTGAAAAATGTCACTTTCAGCACACGTTACGTAATATACTATTTCAGGGTTCTGTTGATATTTTTACTTTTATTAAAGTAATATTCGTTTCCAATAAAGCTCTTTATAGTTGGGTAAAGTGAAAGCTTATGTTTATAAATGTAGACTGCACCAATTTATTAATAATTTGCTAATAATACAGGATGCTTTCAGTAATCGTACATTCAAAATAAATGTGAATGCGTGTGCAGTGCGACATAAAATTGCCCGTAACTCTTAAGCCGTTAGTGTTATCGAGATGTCACAGTAGGACTTGATATCTCTAAAAATGTTCACAAGAGCCAATTGTTGCATTTATAACTGAATAAAGTTTTACTTACAAAAAAAAATTGCGCATACACCATTAAACTTAGTCGGTACCTGAGTTCACAAGTATGTTGTAGACTTGTATATCACGCCAAAATGTGTGGAATTATGTTGTTCACTAACGGTTAAAATATTACTAATTTCCAATCAGCCATTTGATAATTGTAAATAAAAAACCATTTTTCATTCCCAGCTTTAGAGCCCTATAGTTCGTTAACGAATGGCGTAAAGAAAATATTTCATATAAAATACCATCATTATTTTTAGCCTTTCTATCACCTCCCAAGTTTTTGGTACTAACTCCTGGGACACCCTGTATAAAAAATTGTATTTTTCTGGTGGTTATGCTCCTAACTCAGTTACGACATACACTTTCGCTTGTTGAATAATATACAATTACTTTTTATGAATTTTCACATTCAGTTTATGCTTAGATCTTTTTCATAAGAGCTTGTTCCACCATGTCTCATTTTCTTCCTTATAAAATTATGAATGATGTTATAAAATAATGAATTCACTTGGAATTCACAGTGACGCCACTGATTAGGGACGTTTCCATGAATATTTAAACCAGACTATAATGGAATTAACCTTGGAATGTGAATTTCAAAATTTGATTCAATTTTAATAAATCACAGTTTTTACGGCTGTTTGTATGAAGAGTGTGCCTTTCAAAGTTGTCTACGGATTCTAAACCATTTGCTGATTAAGAAGCAGGAAGCAAAACTAGGATTTTAAGATTGTTGTATGAATTTTGCTACTAATTTTCCTCAAAATTTTATACAGTACAGAGTTTCGACTAGCTCAGTTAAATTTCTTATGGATTGGAATTCCAAAATTCCAAAATTATATTCAATTTTTTTTGTATATTTTCTGAATAAAAATCTACATCATTATGAAGTATTGAGTGAATGAGTTTTGGACGTGAAAGGGGAACATCCAGTGAAATTCCACCTAATCCTATTATTGGACCAATAACGGCACCCTGTAGAGCTTCACATGAGCTGAGCTGATGACACCATCCAGTCTGTTGTAGCCAATCCAAAAATGTCATTACGTGAAAGAGAATGGTTGATACAAAATAATGGAAATGATTATACAGTGGCAAGAACTTTTGATCTAAATGAATACACCAAAAAATAGTTCACACAATTGAAGGATGAGCGCTTCGATTTTTGCTGTTCCATCCAAAAGGAGTAAGGAGATGACCCTTTTTTGATTCATTCTCATCCAATGGAACTGTCACGTAATAAAATTGTCTCTGGTGGTTTGATAAAAATCCCAATTTTATAATAAGGTCTCATGTATGTATGTATGTATTTTTTGGGGTGACATTCACTGACACCTAAGAGATCTATTGTGCCCACTCACTTCTACTCAGTTTCTGAGAGGAATCTCAGAAACTAGTAGTTCCTTTAGTCCTATTTTCCGGAGAAATTCAAGGATGTTTGCAGGAATCAAATTATGTGAATGTTCCTCTTCTATCCAGTAATCTCCCAGGTGCTGTGCTCTAGGATTCTGAAGTGCTGTGCAGTTGGAAAGTATGTGGATGGAGGTTTCTTTTTCCATATCACAAAATCTGCATTCTTCTTCCTCCACTATTTTTAGCTTTTTCAGGTGCCCATTCAGGCGACAATGTCCCGTTAGGATCCCTGTTAAAACTCTTGGTGCAGTTTTACTTCGACTTATGCATTCTTTTGATCTCAACAGGTTGTAGACACCCAGAAGAGTCTTTGATTGTATAAGCCCTACTAGATCTTTCCAATGGTCAGATCTTCTCTTTTTCTCGGCTTTACTTATTTCTTCCAATATTACATTGGGGCTGATTCCGCAAAAGGGTTCAGGCCCCCAGAAAGGTATTTCAGTCAATTTCTTTGCTAGCTCATCTGCTATTCCATTTCCTTCTACTCCAGTGTGTCCTGGAATCCATAGGTTCTCGCCTAGTTCATTGAGTTGGTTTAGGCATTCTCACACCATTTTGGAACTGATCACACAAGAGCTCAGTGCCTTAATGGCTGCTTAAATATCCGACATCATGATAATCCTTTGTCTGTATCCTTTATCAATATTGAACTGGGCGCACTTTCTTATGGCGTGGATTTCCGCTTGAAAGATACTTGGGGTTTTTCCCAAGCTTTCAGAGTGTTTGGTTCCTGGCCCGAACACTCCTATCCCAGCTTCTTCTATCGCTTTTGAGCCGTCTGTGTACCATTGAATGACATTCTTTCCAAGTCTAGTAATGGTATTTGGATCCCATTCCTCCTTGTTGCTCAATTCCGTAACGAATTTCTTTGAAAGGTTATACTTTTCCATCATACCGTCTTGTGGCATGCCCTAGGTTGTCCGATTTCTAAGAAGTGAGGAGGTGGTTTTTTTTAATGATTCCCTCTCTACTTAGTCTGTATCTTGTTCTATCTGCAACGCTTTCCACCACCATTTATGTAGAGGAGTGAGGTTGAGAATCACTCCCATGGCTACCGTTGGGCATGTTCTTATTGCTCCTGTATTGCATATACAGGCTAGTCTTTGAATTTTGGAGAGGTTTTCTCTCGTCGTCGATAGGCTAGCTCTACTACTCCACGCAATGGCTCCATAAGTGATGATTGGTCTCACTATGGCAGTGTACATCCAGCTTATGACTTCTGGGTTACAACCCGAATTTCTGCCCGCCAGATTTTTGCACACCATTAAAGCCATTTTTGCCTTGTATGTAATCTCCTTTTCGTTTTTTTTTTTCCACAGGAGTTTACTGTCTAGAGCTAAACCTAGATACTTGACTTCTTGTCTCTATTCAATCTCGTTCCCATCAAGTTTTATGGTTTTGAGGTTGAGTTTTCTTTTCTTAGTGAAGGCTATCAGGATGATTTCAGTGGGGTTGATGCTAAGTGAAGCTAAGTCCCACTTGCCTACACAAGCTATTTGTATAGTTTAGACCCTTTTGTACAATATCACAAAGGGTGTTTTCGAATTTCCCCCTGGATGTTATGACAATATCGTCGGCATATCCTTGGCAGGATATTCCGAGATCCGTTAAACCACACAGGAGTTCGTCAACCGTCAGACTCCACATTAATGGGTATGCTACTCCTCCCTGTGGGCATCCTCTGGTAGTGAGACAATGTCTTTGCTCGTCCTCGTCTCTGCTTCTCTTGTGGTGAGCAGTTCCGACATCCATTTGGTTGTTGTGCTGTCTACAACTCTTCTGTTTAATGCTCTTTTGACAGCCTCATGCGGAGTATTATCAAAAGCTCCTTCTATGTCCAAAAATGCACATACTACAGTATCTTGGTTGTCTAGAGCACCTCGGATATCCTCCGTCAGTTGTACCAGTGCAGTCTCCATAGATCTGCCTGCCCGGTAAGCATGCTGACATGGGTGGAGATGTAGTTTCTCTAGGATCTCCGTTCTTATATGGTTATCAATAGCCTTTTCCATTGTTTTGAGTACAAATGATGTTAGACTAATTGGTCTAAAGGATTTGGGGTTTGTTGTGTTCCTTTTTCCAGTTTTTGGCATGAAGGTTACTATTGCCCTTCTCCATGTTTTAGGTATATAACCCAGTTCTAAGCTGCTTCGACTAATTCTAACCAGATGCGGTAGAATTTCGTCTTGTCCTCTCTGGAGCAATGCTGGGAAAATTCCATCTGCTTCTGGTGCCTTGAAAGGTGAAAAGGTGTTCTTGGCCCATTTCAACCTATCGTTACTACAAATGTGTTTGGCCATTGTAATACTTTCTCTCGAAGGCCTATTGTGAACTTCGAGAGGATTATCTCCCCTATTTGGGGTACTCCCTGGAAAAAGAGTTTCTAGTAAGAGTCGAACTCTTTCCCCCTCATTTTCGGTATATTAAACCATCTGGCTTCCTCAAAGGCATATCTGTGTTGACCCTACTTTTCGCCATATATCTTCACAGAATTTTCTGAAGCTATCCCTTTTAGCCTTTCCAATTTCCTTGTAGTGGGTGTTTCTCACCTCGATGTATCTCTGCCAGTCTCCGGTGAGTTCTGCTTCATTAAAAAGGTCCCGGGTTTGAGATCTTAGTTCTGACAGATGTTTGTTCCACCAGGGTGCATCTTTGTTGCTTCGTTGTTTTTGAAGTGGCAGCTCGATTCAAATTTATCGATTATTACCCTGTTCAGATCCTCTAGCTCATTTTCCAGGTCGAGATGGTGCTTAGCCCTTCCTTTCCTCTCGATATGTGCTAGATTTCTTTTAAGACAGGTGCTATGACCAATATTCATTAAAAATTAACTATGAATGCCAAAAGTTATTTACAGTTTTCACTAACGAACTACATTTACAAAGAACGATAATGTATTTGGTACCAACAAGACGATGCCTCATGTCCTAGTACATTGAATATTAGGAAATATCTTGATCATATGTTCCATGAAAACGTTATCCACAGATATTCTGATGTTTTTTGGTTTGCTAATCTCCTGACCCTACTCCCCTCGATTACTTCCTATGGGACGGATAATGATTTTGGAGAAATAATAGGAGATTTCTTCAGAAATGATAAGGAATGTATTGCGTGAATTTTCCTATAGAACGAATTCATGCATTGAACAAGACAGTGGATATGTCGAGGTATTAGTGGAATGAGTGAAAATTGAGTTTATTCATTTCTGGGTTTAATATCACGTAATTTGCACAACGAGAAGGTTATCATGACTTTCATTAGCGCAAGAGATAAAAAATGCTAATTCAAAATTGAAGAATTATTAAACAACATTCTCCATAACATTTTTGGATATTGTCAAATTTATATCTCTTGATTTCATTCCAGATTTAAGAAAATGCAGAATTTTTCATGAAAAATGAGTTTTTCTCCCAAAATTATTATTAAGAAATATGACTTCAATTAAAAGTAAGACATAATGGAATACTTTTATGCTTCCAGCCTAAATTCAGGCACGGCATATTTTATCAAATACGACAATATTCAAGGAAACTTTAATAATACTTTGAAGCATATTTTCTTCACAATTGAAATTTGCCGATCAAATTTCTGGATAATAGGGGGTACTTCTCTCGTCTCGTCTCGGAGCTCTATCCGAGATAAAATATATCTCTCGTTTCGTCGAGAGAGGTCGAGACGAGACTAGTGACGAGATTCTCTTTTCCCATTGGCAACACTAATTTTATGCACTGCTTGTCGTAAACTACATGAGAAAGAGAGATCTTCGCCATCATTAAAAGTCCCCATGATGATTTTGGTTAGGTTATTAACGACGCCTCTGTAGTTAGTTCGGTCGCTGCCTTATTTAAACTTTTCAATGGATCGATATTCCATCCGACAGCGTTGACTTCTAGTATCAACAATAATGAACATCTTCACTTCACCGTTAACTTCTTTGACCATGTTTTTGTTTTGTGACGGGCATGTAGCTGCGATCTGGAGGGACAATTTTTTTGTCTCTCCTATGGCTGCGGAAACAATACGAATTTGTAGATATATAGAAAGTTGGATAGAAAGTTCGAGACAGTTCATAATTATTTTGATAGTTCACCTCCTTATGTTGATTGATACACCGGGAGAAAAGTTATTTATAGACAAATAAACTGATTTGTTTGACCCCCCTTTGTTTAAAACTAACATTGTTATTTATTATCAAGGAGCCATATTAACGAGAAAATATTGGGAAATTTTGATATAAAAAAATGATTTATTCGAGTGTAATTTCTTTAATATTAAGAAAATTTGTTTTCCTTTATGCACACCTTCATACAATTTTATTGTTCTTCAGAAACTATAAAAGTCTACGAAGCACAATATAATATTTTGTTAAAAAATATAACGATGCTATTTGGGTAGAAATTGTTTCCATTACCCAGAAAAAAACCTTCAATAAAATTCCATCACTTTAAAACAACAAATTAAATTTTCATAGTAAATCATTTGAAAATTTTGACAGAAATTTTCATTTTTTAAATAAGCCTATCGATTATTAGCCTCTAATAAGATCTACTTTATACCGAAAAAATAAGTATTTCAGTATAATTGTACATTTATTGTTACGAGAAAAAAAACTTATTTGCTACAAATCACATATTTCTCCACCTGTAAGAAATCACATTAGCCTACAAATTATATGGCAATTCAAACAAAGGATTCTCACTCCACCCTTCCCTATAATTCAGTGGTCACCATTTTAATACGTTTGACGTCAGTCTGCATGTGAAATTAGATCAGTTTTTGCAATTTCACTAATTATTTTGTGAAGTATGTGGTTGAAGTGCTCTGGACAAAAATAAGTTCAATAATAGAATAAATAAATTGTTGAACTCATGGCGATTACAAGAATTGTGAGATATCTTTGAAGGTAAGGAAAAAAATGACGATTATATTCAAGTAGATAGAAGTAACAAGGAAGCAAAATGTACCTCAAACATATACATTTCTCAATTAAACCTGTCAGATCTACTCCAAAAACTCTAAAAAACTACTATGGGGAAAGCATTAATGATCACACTTAAGGATAGACAAGGCTATTTTGTGGATACCATTGTTGGTTATGTTTTAGATCATGTAGGTATGTTTAATTCCAACAATGTATGGTTCCCATTTTATAAATGTTTGGTATCTATTTTAAAAATGTATAGTTCTCTTTTTAATAGATTGAAATATTCTGTAGCAAGTTTATTATTCCTATCCTGCTTTTCTACTAAACAGTTTTATGCATAAATAG